>DF239894.1:28964-143010 GCA_000507305.1 Breviolum minutum Mf 1.05b.01
TCATCATCACATCATCATCATCATCAACATCATCATCACATCATCATCATCATCATCATCATCATCATCATCATCATCATCATCATCATCATCACCATCATCATCATCATCATCATCATCACCATCATCACCATCATCATCATCATCACCATCATCGCTTTTCAATTTCAGTAGATATTAAGAAACTCCCAAACCCTCCATCATTTTTCCGGTCCTCAGTACCATGCTGCCAAACCTGGCTCAAATAGGGATAGTCCACCTCCAGCTGCGGAGTGATTGATCAACCACTGCTGTTGCATGGATGGTATAGCTGAGATGATATTTTTTTCGCTTGGGCTCATCTGCGAGATGGTATGTCACATGAAGATAAAGACCAACTTAGAAGTCTAGGCCTCTAGGCCTCTAGGCCTCTAGGCTCTCCAGACCCATCAACCATGACTTGGGGTCTACCTTGACCCTCAACCCCCAAATCAATGCCCAGAGTGCCTTCAAAACAAGCACATCGGCGTCGAGACCAATCGAAAAGGAAACCTTCACAGCGAGCGGTCAGCCAGGGCATGGTCAGCTTGGAATGTTCCCTTTGTTGCAAAAGAGATTTGCTCAGTTTGCAGCATGCTGTTCTAAAGTTCCCATGGACTTGTTAAGATCAATTCAAAATTGGTCCCGTATCATATCAACACGAAGCGGAAGAAATGGCAGCGATTTTGACTTGCCTTTTCCCCCACAGCTCCCTTGGCTCACCTCCCAAATCCTTCCAGGTCCCTCCCAACAACCGCCTCAACCCTCCCATAACTATCATGAAATGATGGTTCAATAGGAGCATTAAGCATCTTGAATCTTAGCCCTGACTTCTCTGCGGAGTTGATTTTTCACACGCCTCAAAGTCTTGGAAGTCCATCTCTTCTAATTGCACATTGGGATCATCCACCAGCCTGGCGAGGTGCTTTGGTCTGACTCCATCAAGGCGAGACATGTCGCAATTCAGCCCTTCCGGCCTCTGCAATACTTGCTGCAGTGCAGGGCAGGTTTCTTCGAGGTACAAGCGATCACTCATGGCGGCAGCAGCAGTGGACAACGCAGTATGGCTTTACAAAGCAGCTGAATGGTCTTCGGTTGAAGGATGTTGAAGGCGTCAGTAAACTCGCTACCGCAGGCAGGAATTATCGAATTCATGCTATCGACTTGGTTGGCTTGTTGGAACAGTCATAGCATCTGGAGTGGAAGTGACCTGACTTCAATGTTAAGAATCAAAAGTTCTAATCTACATGAGTAGTGTGCATCACCTCGCCCCTTCGTGGATAGAACCAAAGTTGAGCTGGCTGCGGTACCCAAACTCAGAGGGGAGGCACCAAAATTGAATAGCGCCACCATATTGCAACCAAAACCCATCAACACATATCACATTTATCAACACATCTTTTTCTTCACGGGAAAAAAATGAGTCTATGTTGAATTTGTCACAAAAAAATACGGACTTGGTGAGATTGGCCTCTTGTGTCTTAACCACAGAGACTTCTTCAAAACTGAATGTCAGATTGAAAACTCTTCGCTTGAAGCCATCCCTCTATGCTAACTTATGTTTATGTATGGAGTCCTACCATCCCACACAGCCGACTTGAAGCACCTCTATTTTGCTGTGAAAACTCCGCGCTGACGCCGCGTGCCGCGTGCCGCGCCAACCCAGAGACATTCACTCCAATGGTCTCTCTGAAACGCGTTTGGGCTTGGGTCTCTCTCTGAGAATCCCCATCCAACGGCTTTAGGGATTTGATTGGAAAGCCATGGGTTTCACATTGATTTACTGTTCTGAAGCTGATTAAACAACCACGACCATAGATTGGAAAAGAAATGACAGGCTTTCAGGCATGCCAATCATGTCCCTGTTCTAATACTCAGGGAATCCGAGGCATTCAGCAAAATGAATGTCAATCAGGGTATGCAATTTCCTTGTAAAAGGTCAGTGCTGAAGGCAGGCGATGGAAACCACACCAGGATTTGAGGGTTTGAAGCACGGCACCTGCAATCGCACCATTCATGTCGCTATGCCGGGGAATTTCCGAAGAGATGCTGCGCGCATCAGTGCACAATAGCTGAACACCACTCAGCTTCCCGGCGTCGACTCACCATGGTCACAGGGTTGTAAAGGTGAAAAAAAAAACAAGGCTTCAAATTAAGGAAACTCATTATCAGAGATTATCAGAGATATTACAGTAGCACAATAGTATATGAAGTATCTACATCTACGCCCAAAACACCTGACCGAAAATTCGTTTCCCCACACCTTTCTGGGCCCATGGTGTTTAGGTTGTAGGGTTTTGCGAGTTTCGGATTTCCTGAGAGATTTGGGGGTGCAGCTGGTGGCATGGGTTATAGACAGAACGAAGCCCACCAGGTTTTTGGATCCCTGTGGGGCGTTCTCGACACGGCGTGGACGAATAGAACGGTGTGCCCTGACCTATACCAGATCTCATATAACATCATGAAATATCACCCAATATCATATCGTATCATAACAAATATCATGTAGTAATATGCAATAGCAAATCAAAGATCGTATAATATGGTATCAGATGTGATACAAAACCATATCATGTATCAAATAATATCTTATCGTATCACATAAAACAATATCATACGATATCAAATAGTATTATGCATAACTCGTATCCGGTATCATGTAATATCATAGCACGTATCACAGAATGTCATATCAGGTAAAATTAGAATGTCATATCACATCTCATATCATATCATGCAATGTCATACCAGTATCAGACATTATATAATATCATGCCACATATCATATATGCAATATCATATATGCAATAGTATCAATAATATCATATAGTATCATATAATATCATATAGTATCATATAATATCATATAATATCATATTATATCAGATAGACATATAGTATGATATAATATCATACAATGTAATATAATATAATATAGTACAATATAATTCAAACCAATAACATATCGTATCATATCCCGGATCAACTATAAAATATCACATCAAATAAAAAATAGCATATCAAATATCGAAAAATTTCATAGAATATCATATGCGTACATATGCATGACATCGGTAAAAGGCTCTTCTCTAATACTCTCGGATGTTCCGGAATCAAATTGCTTACAAATTTTCACCTTGCGAGGAGGTCGCCAGGAAAATGGGCACTGCTCAGCTGATCGCCAGGGTTACTGTCCAAGGCCCGCCACTTTTGTTGGTCTTCAACGGAGAGTAAGCTGGCCAACAGCACAGCTTGATGAAAGTGTGTCTCTGCGTGCGTGTATGCATTTTTTTGGTAATATGTATGTATCTAGTATGTATAGACATGCTTTTTTTTCCAGGGTACTACATCTCTGGTTTGTGCATTTGAAAGATGGAAAAAGTCTTTCTTTGCTCCTTGGCATTTGATTTGTAGAGCAGTACTTCATGGCCGTCTCAAGCTTCACTCGGGCACTGGGCCGAAACTCTGGCGAGTTGACTCGCGTCCGTTGCAACACAAATGGATGTTTGGCCACTTGGCTCGTCCACAAAAACCATCAGCATCTATCAGCCAAGTTTTCAACGAACAAAAAAAGACCACTACTTCTGGTGGTTCAACATTTCAGGTTTCAAGTTTCAAGACCAATTTCTCTGTTCTTGATTACTATAAACATTGATCATTTGATAATCAGATTGCTAACCACAACTTTCCATCTGCGTGCGTAGGTGCAGATGATTCTCAGCGACGGGTGGCGTCAGTCCGAAGTCACCGGTCTCCTGGGCAACATTGATGCCCCGCAGGCACCTATGCCAAACACAACGTATAGTGAAAATCATTTCACCTTTTAGATCAGAATTTCTTTCAATTCACCTTTTCTTCTTCAGCAGCTATTCATGGGAATTTGAATCTTTGACTATGAAAAACAACCACAGTTTCAAGCAGAATATGACTAGCAACAGCAACGTCATGACATGACACATGGCCTTTCAGCTCAGCACGATGACAAGAGGAAACTCGCCCTCTTTTGGCACCACATCCAATTGACCTGGAAGAGTTTCCGTCAACCTCAGCTACCAGCTCCAGCTGAAAGGAACTGAACAAGAACGGAATTAAGAACTTGCGCTTATCGAGCTATATATATATATATGATTATGTATGTGTGTGCAGTGTGGAATGAAAGTGCCTAAAATGTAAGTTTAAGGTTATATATATGAGGCCTCATATGAGTTCTATTGTTTTATAGTTTTGTGATGCTTCTCTGGACCTCGCCAGTTCTGGAGGTCGCAAGATTCACACAAGTCTCTTTGCTTTCTACATGTTTCATAGCCAACATTAAGATTCATTACGCGTGTGACAAAAACTAAAAGGTGCCAATTTGCAAAATGGCATGAAATCTCAAGACATCGTAACACTTCCTTCACCCTTACCGCCCTTTTTTCGGGCCCAGGTGCTGACGTCCATTGACGTCGGTGATGCGGTAGTTCATGCCTTGGAACTCTTGCACAGCTTGGCGCAACGCATCCGGCCAGAGTTCGCCCCAGTGGACCATGCGTTGATCATTCACCTTCACCCAACGATGTTCCCAACGGAACAGTAGAAGGTCAGATATGACGCTGATGGATGAGAATTCCCCTTGAGTTGGGCTGATACTTCCACCTTTAGGAGGTCTTGGCAAAACCTGATGGAGTCTTGCAAACATATGCTACACCAGAAGTTTCCAATCAGAGCCTTCAAACCTAATTGTAGATGCAACATGCAACTTCGCAACTAGCCTTTTCTAGAGGACGAACTTTAAAGTAGTACATGATTTCCTGAGAGAAGTTGCCAGTTTCTGCTAGAAAATGCAATGGCCTTTTTGGTTTTGTCCTTCCAAACTGGGAGAGGCGAACGGGAGCCCTTTTTAACACTTCTCCAACCTGGTTTTAACTGGGAACAAGCCGCTTCCCCATCATTTGCTTCATGACTGCCAAGTGACATCCATTCGTGCCATGGCTGCAGCAGCATCATCTGAGCCGAGTTGCACTATTTGGAAACGCTTATATGAAAGTATATAAGTGGGCAATGAGCTAACACATCTGCAGGAATAAGGTAAACGTGATTCATCTCAAAACCTTTCCTACTTCTGGTGTGGTAATTTGAGGGCCATTATCAGTATCATAACGTGAGGTCACCCCTGGCCCCTAGTCTACTAGCAGATGGAGGAGGAATTTGCAAAGTGAACACACTTAAACGATACTTCCATAACAACTTTCGGTATATGATGGAAGGGCTCGATGATGCAATTCCAACATGCCAAAAAGAAGTTTCAGTGGTCAGTAATCAGCAAATCACCGAAACGGCAAGCAGGAAACCACATGACATGGGTTCAAACCATTCTATCTGACATCACCCCGGCCTGCATCAGGGGCATCAGGGGGGTGCAGGGGCACCTGTCAGGCAGGTTGAGTTGAGCGATCTGATAATAAGTTGCTGTGGAGAAAATTCTGAAAAATATCTTCTCTGATAAATCACAAACTGGTTGCTTAGAAGATGATTGCAAAAAAACAACATCAAAATTCGCAATGGGTGTCTTTTCTATCCAGTTTCCAGGGTGCGCCTTTATCAACTAGGACTCTATATTGTCTCTAATTGGACCACACAACAGTTACCGAAACATCATCGAGTGTTTTTGTTCCTGCTTTTGCCACCATGTATTCCCTACGGTCTACGTCAGGATCATCAGGTCGTTCCACCGTAGACCCCAAACAGTTGCACAAATCGCACATAAAATTCTTGAGACAAGCCCAGACCACAGACACCGCATCGCAGACCAGCTGGAAGACAAGATGGGAGACAAGACCAGGGAGCCGGACACAGCATCCCAGCCAAGGCGGACACACTTAAGACAGCATTGAGAACCCCAACAGTAAAACTGTTTGGGGAAAAATGTAGGGGATGTATGGACATCCGATGCTTCCACTAATTCTTTAGGGTTTTGATGTTCTGCTTACAAATGTTTATTGTGGGGGGTTATCCCCTGAGATTGAGTGGGGATGAATATCGACAAGATGAAGTATCTCGGAGTATTGTGCTTTACTACCCACCCATTTTGAAGAATCGTTGGGATCACAATCAGAAAATATTCAACCCCACCAAGAATTGCATGATCTTGCTGTCTCCGTACGTAATGTGAATATGTCATGTGTGTGGAAGTCGCAAACGCAGCCCGTTTCCTGTGGTTTCATGTGCACCTGGGCCCCAGCCAACGGAAGTAACCTCGCAACATTGTTGCAAACTACAACGGACCACCCCCAGATTCATGACCCTACACCCAGGAAGACTCAACAAATTTACCGGAAAATGGGGGGAATTTCAGTGGTGGAAATCCAAAACATTCAAACTCTTGATCCTTCAAAGCTTCGCTTCACAAGGGTTGAGGCGCCGAGTCTCTCATGATCTTTGGATATCTTTGGATCTTTTCCTATTCTAACAAGGGGGTTTTCATAAGGCGACTCCGACCTATGTATATGAAGCTGCAAAGAGTAGGACACAAGAGGTGCTGGCAGTTCACTGGGAGAAATCTCACCTTTTGCTGCATAGCGTTATATAACTTGAAACAACAGAAGTTTCAACGGAACCAAGCTGAAAAGATGATTTCAGCTGCAACATTCAAGCAACTTTTCGTAAATATGTTTCCACTGCATTCTCAGGACACAACTATGAAAGTCCATAATCCTCCAAGCAAAAGGTCTCCATGTTTGTCCCTCAGCATTCCAGGCCCTTCACCTGTTCCATCCAGGTTCCCTGACCATGGATTTGCTAGACACTCCTCCGCTGAAGGCCGCTCTCGTGGATTGGCTGAAACCTGGCTGTTACACTTGACTCGTTACAACTCAATTGGCTTCAACATTAAAAAAACATCCTTCATCCTGTTTTTTAAGTCCCTCCTTGTCTCAAAACACACTTGGATAAGTTCATGCCACAACTCCTGAAGTCAATGCTGTATTCCCATGGTATTGCTTACTTCACCTGTTGGTAAGTCGGCAAGTCATGAACCCACAAACCCACAGAGGCTCCGGGCCATTGAAGTCAGCAAATCCATTGCCTCACCGGGACAACTTGGGTTCCCGGAACCCAACCAAAAATGTAACAAAAAATACATCCAGATGCACCCTGACATCGTTCCAATATGTCTGGAATGATACACTGAGGTCTGACAAATTTAGTGAAACAACCTTCCCAGAAAATTGAATTTGCTTGCCACCAATAATCCAGACTTCTTGCAACTATGCACAACATTCTGCAATTGTCTAAAACTCAGAACCATCATTTTCTGCAATTGGCTTGACAAAAATTCAAAAACATGCGTCAGTATCGTTGTATCCTTCATTCATCTTAATTCCACCACCAAACCGTGGCCTCCGCGGAGAGATGTGGTAATCTCCAAACGCTAAGTAATTGGCGAATTCCATCTCAGCATGTCGCTGGCTGGTCGTCGGGTTGGCAGGCTGGTTCACATGGTGGCACCATCTGAATTCTGAATTCATTGCCATCATCACCAGCTTATTTATCATCACCACCACCACCACCACCATCATCATCATCATCATCATCATCATCATCACCATCATCATCATCATCATCATCATCATCAGATTCTGGCTTCACCAAGACAAATGTCTTCATGTAGACATCTCCATCTTGTTTTCTGGCTTCTTCAGTCCCTGAAATCCCTGAGGATCAGAACGTGCTTGAATGTATTGAAAACTGCCATCTGCCCGAAGGGCTTGACCTGTCATGGGTTAAAGCCGTATGCAGTGTTTAGCACCAGAAAGGCACACATGGAGACCTGCTTGGTCGATGACACTGTGTATTAAGGAGGGAGATTGCCTTTTGAAAGGGAGGAAGACGTTTTGTCCCTGCCAGACTCAACATAACAGAAGTGGAAACTTTGGGCAGACAAGCACTTCCAGTACATGCCAGCAATGCCCCATGGCGGAACACGCCACGCTAAAATGAAGAGGCAAACGCCCGTAGCAAAGATATCAAGTGAAGGCACCTGCACAACAATACAAACTGCTTCTTGATTCAAGCCGGCCATTTTTACATCCATCCAAAAGGATGTCAGTAGTGCTGGATGCTTCTAAGATTGATATCCTAAGAATCCAATCTGTTTTCACAAGCAGCTTCAGCTACAGCTGATCTGCCTCATAGCCCCAGACATCAGCGTCACAGGGCCTCAAGTGAATGGACTAAAAATTTACACTCCTGGAAGATTCAAGTGTTCACTTTTTATGACAAAAAAACATGTTCATGGATCAGATTTCTTGTCATTACCCAAGATGGTGAAGAAACCACTCCAGTAGTATCGGGATGAAATTAATAGTTGGAATCTGCGGATGATGGTGAAACCATTGCAATCATCATGTTCGCAACTTCCATCAACTTCCCTCATTTCTTGAAAGATTCAATTAGATGATATCGCAAGCGGGCCATATAGACCTCTGATTGCGATATGTAACTTATCAGAAGCTTGCTGCATATCAACCACCTTGCAGAACTTTCTGAGGTCACTTTGCTTACAATTGCCCAGAAAAATGAGAAATGCAATTCATCTGGCTATCTTCTCCATAAATACCACCATGCAAGATCATGCAAGTGTTTTTCCTATCAAATCATGTGCCAAGCCCCACACTCTCCAGGCCGGACATCTGGCGGCAGCCGAACCTTCATTGATTCAAAGGTAAGGTGTTCTTAGCAACCATCTTGCCGTTCTTAGAAACAACTGTTCTTTTCCGAGTTCAACGAACACCTTAAAATCACCTATATAAATTCTACCAGTCTAAACGCCTATATGTGGTGATAAAGTGTTTGCATAATGCTTCCTTGTCCACAATGCTCCAATGCTCCCCGCCTCGCATAAATAACCATCAGGAGCTCCGGTAGGCCCCAAATTATCAAGAAGCATCACCTTGCACGGGCGACAGCTACCATTGCAGTCGGGGATGGAAATTGATACACTGCAAGTTCCAAGTTACAAGTAATTTATGTGACATTCACCCGAGGTTGCTAAGCATTTCAGTCAACAATTGTCAAAGAAGCTTCATGGCGTATTCCGATGAATCTTTGGTCATCCCAAGGCTATACCACCGCTGTTCCCTTCTTGCCAGGTCACATCGCCGGCAGCTGCATTCGCAGGGGCTCGGACCCTGACCTGTGACATATGACACACCGACCTACTGTGGTGTGCCTGTGATCTGATGGAATGCACAGACCATATGATCCATATGGACATATGACATATGGATGTAAAAATGCCTTTTCTTTACTGTTTCTGCATTTTAAAGGAGCAGAATCCATCTGAGATTGGGATTCAACAAAAACCATTATCTTCCATTTCTCTTCCATCTGACCCCTATGGGTCTACATGTCCGTACACTCTAGATTCAATCATGGTCATGATATGTCATGATGCTTTGCCCTCCAGTGCCTGTTCTCTCCGTGGCACGTAGCATTCAGGACCTTCATAGCAAAAAGAGCTACCCCGGTTTGGGACATCTCAGGCTTCAGTGGGGTTCACTGAAGCTGCCTCCATCTCTTGCAGCTTTTTTGCCCCCATCCTTGAGCTTCCCTACCCCTGTAGTATTGTTTACCCACAGCTCGAAAATACCTGCAGGGCTCCAACATCCAACGGCTTGGTGAATCCCACCACTTTCAGGTGAACCTGTAACAAAACCAGTGCCTCAATGCCACTGTTCCACAATTGGAGTGGGTTCTCACCTGAAGGGCACTTTGGCCATCGGATGGGCTCGTAAATATACCTATTATACCTGGACCACCTGTGAAATTGAGGATGTGATTGGGAAAGATAATGATTAGGTATGACAAGTTAGTTATGTCGTTTATGAGATGCTTGCTCTTGAACGATCCACTCTCACACTCAGCAACGGGTCATGATCGTGAGCACTACTACGCATACTCTTCTCAACGTGCTTGTTTCAGAGAAAGTGAAAGGTAAAGGATTTGAGTTCAGCTGTCGTGTCTGTGACCGACTCTGACCCCACAACAGTCAGATCAACTGTTTTAGGTCCAACCCAGCAACACGCCGACTCAGGACCGTTCACTCAAAGCTTTATCCTGACCAAATCGACGGAGCCCTTTGTCCAGGCCGACATTTGGGCCACCCCAACCGCTTGGCCAAAGTCCATGAGACGGAGGCTCGGTGGGCGGCCCCTTAGAGTTCTAAGATTGGTGAAGGGCAGAGGGGGGAAGGAAAATCGAGTTCCAATGCCACACACCTTCCATCTCTTGCAGCCTTCGTTTCAAAGCAACATGAATGCCACTCTTTGCAGCCCAAAAGGCGCTGTCGGCATGGAGATCAGGACGTTCTCCAGGGAGATGTCCCGATGGCCTCACAAATGAAACACATTCAAATAATATTTCAAGCACCATGAGTGGCAGACTTTGTCGCAGAGCTGTGCGTTAATCACCAGTTCTACGGGACATTTGCGACTTCAAACATGGAAGCTCAGAGTATAAATCCACTGACCCGAGTCGGCGTTCCTGTGCTAAACTGCAAACATGCGCAAAAATTGCAAAGTCCAAAATCCAAAATCCAAATTGTTCCACCTTCTGCACATGCTATAATTCTTCACTGATCAGTGATGTTTTCGGGTTCAACATGTGACAGGCGCCCAGCCTATGTTGTGGCTATGCAAATACCGCACAGCGTGGAGGAGTTGCCACCTGCAAACTTCCACGAAGGCCAAGGCCGACAAAGCCGAATTCACTGACGAAAACTTGGAGAATGAGGTTCAACTCGCCAAGGAAGCCAAGGAACATAAGGTGGCGAATCACATTCTCATCGTTGCCCAAGTTGCCGGATTGGACCTCTTAGACCAAAGCACCAAAAAAATTGAAGTGTGTGCCCAACAGTGTCAAATCATTGTCCTTCTGTGTAGTCTGTGTAGAAGAAACCAATGGTCTGCACTGCACCCAAAAAAATGAACCTCTTATCCCCTACCAGACCTGTGCAGCTGCCCAAAAAATCCAACTTGAGCTAACCCCGCTGGCTCGAAAACCCAGCCAGCCCACAATGATAATCTTGGGGCATCAGTTCTCACCTTTCTTCATCTGTGGAGTCTGTGGAGGTTCAGTCATAGAAAAACAACAGGGTGAAAATAGCACAAAATGAACTCGATGATTCCAAGTAGGCCCTTCCAGAATTGCAAACCGTTCCACCTGCTGGAAGAGTTCGCCATCTTGCACAAACTCTGTCACTAGAAGTCGGTGCGGCCCTGACAGTTGATTGAAGTCCCAAAAGCCAAAGAGATTCAGGAAGCTCAGTAATTTTCTCCTGGAGAGGAACATATCCTGTATCAGTATCACCAATGACTTCCACATACTCTGCCTTCCGGGCCGTCGACAAAGGAACCAAGCATTTTCAACCTCAATTTCCAAGGACTTCACATTCAACAGCTCACTTGAGGAAGTTCCCAGCAGCTTTGGCCCAACAACCCTGAAAAAAACCCAATGCTGACCAGATACAAAAACCGGGGCAGATCTGCTCGTTGCCTGGAGCCACAAAGAGGTGATCCAGAAAAAGGTATACATCACCACAAGGCCATGAGTCGGTATCTTTAGCATCGATGCTTACCTTGGAATTGATGAAAGCCTCACATACTTTCAGTGCAACAAAACAAGTCAGCTTTGGTCCAAGTGCGGCCTCAAATATGAGAGCACACCAATTTCGGTGAGTGCGTCCTGAGGATCTCCAAACTTCCAAAACATTTCAGCAAACTCCATGGATCTCCAAACAAAACGTCCTCCATGTGAGGCGCTTGAGGAGCTCTTGGATTCCGGTGAGCCAACATCTCCTTGTTTCATGTGACCAGAAATGAACACATGAAAGCAACAAAAATTGGATGCCAATTTTCAGGGATCAGGAATGCCGCTTCTTTGAGGCTTCTCATTGAGGATCCATCATCATCATCACCATACATCCAGAATCGTTTCTGAGGCCCAGTCATTGGCCCATCGGCCCTCGTTTTGATGGACCTCACACAACTGGAGCCATGGGAATGGCAACAAAGCCTTCAAATGTCTCACTGGATGCTATTCATATTATTAATCCAAGAAATGGGTTTATATGATGATAATATGTTTAATATCTTTGAATAGTAGATATTAGTTCAACTCCTTGAATATGTATTACAATATGCTGAAATTTTACAGAAATATGCACTATGTACAGTAGTTAAAACGCAGCTCCCGCTGCATCAGAGCTGGGAAGCCCCACTTTGTCACCTCGGTACATTACAGTCTGACTCAGGAATGCCCCCACGGGCCACGAGTTCTGAGTATTCCGTAAGGTCCCTGCGTGGCATTCTCTTGACCACCACATTCTGCTCCTCATGGATTTCAATCCATTGTTGAACAATAATCATTTCTGTTGAAGTGTCAGTGGTGTATGTCCGTCCACACGACGACAAAGGTTGAAATTGATTTTAAGGCCTGAGATGTCTGGAATGCGGAGATTCAAGGTCTTGTTTCAGTCGATCAATACAAGAAAGGGTCAAATTGGGGCCAGTTAGTGTACCCATGATCCGGTGGGCCCATCTTTACTCAAAGTGGTGAAATAATGAGGTGCACTGTGCAATTCCACCTTTAAAAGAAAACGACTCTTCCAATTCATACCATGTTCCCCTACTGGCAAACTCTTCAAGCCTCCCTTCCCGCTCCTCGCCATTAGGCAATGTCCAACGATACAAGATGACCTTTCCGTGAATCGCCTCGGCTAAGCCTCTCACCTTGGCGAAGGTCACCGGGCTTAGCTGAGATTAAAAAAACCTGGCGGCTCCCAAATTGAACATGCCGGGCCGAGGGACTCGAGTGAAGGTCCCAAACGTCGACCAATCCTGGAACTGGGCATACCCATGAAACCTCAGAATTCAACATCTGCTCCGGCTTGGGCAACGGTGGGCACTGGGCCATTTGGATCACACTGCGAAAAAAGATGTTTCTTTGTCCTCTGCGACAAATCTGGAAACCAAAGCCCAAATAAACAAAAACTAGATGGAATCTCAGATATCAAATATCTTCGGAAACCAGCGAAGCAAAGCTATCTTCATCCAAGGCACGCGGTTAAGTCCGTCACATGGGGATCTGCCGCCATCAGCGCATTGCAACCCACCAGGCCCGCAGGGACCGGGTGGTCTAAGAATCGACCTACCAATATTTTGGATCCTTAGAAGGTCTCAATATATGCACCAAACATGGCCATTTTGAAGAAAAAGACCTCTATCTTCTCATTGGATCTCTATCATAAATATACAAAAATATCGACTTCAGGGGCTGTGGCTTCAGTGGGGTAATCTTTGGTATTCTATTGAGACGCAATGTGAAGTGTTCAGTCTTGGATATCATCTTGCCATCCTGTTTCCCCTACGCAATCTAAGGTAATGCCATGATCACCGGCTTTTTGTCTCTATGGACTTTCCAAGAATGTTTAATCTAAAGAGCGGTGAGCCCTGCGGCTGCGTCGGCAAGTCCCTTGGGTTTCAAAGCTGCACATCATACTTCAAAAGTATGAAGCTGAAGACGGCATTCAATGTACTTGACCCAAACGAAACATGGAAAGACAAACTGAAGCCATCCGCCGTGCTGATTCACAGCAAGTCTGGCTAACTTGGTCAACTGTACAACAAAACGCCCCCCTTTTTTGGTCCAAAACACCCTGCAGATTCTCAGCGGTGCCATCTTCCAAAGGCGAATCAGTCATGTGCAAATGCACCTTGAGCCACTCCTGGTGCAAGGGTGGTGGATGGCAAAGTCTGAGTTTTCTGATGTCCCCCACCCTCCAAAGTCTCTATCTAAAAGTCCAATGCCTGCACACACAAAGCACTATCCATGTTCATCTCAACACAGGTTTTGTCTGTTCATCTACCGTTTTTTAACGAAGTGGTTTTCATCATCTTTCATCCCTAATTTTGTTAGCCACCCCTGACCCAATATGCGACGTGCCACCTTTGCACCATGTGAATTGCCAACCATCCTGGTGAGTTTCAGGATGGATGTCCGTGACCTCCCTGCGAACGAGATGCCTTGCACAAAGACACAGTTTGAGGAGACAACCTATTCAAGCCACACCCATTGGGAATGAATCATCACATCTCAGAATAAACACTCTACTGGTGATGATGGTGGTGGATGATGATGATGATGATGATGATGATGATGATGGTGTCACCAGTTTGGCCTGTTTCTGCGCGTTTCGAAGCTGCACGTAGCCATAGGCATGATACGCTGCACCCAAGAATGTGAGGATTAAGGCCTCAGCTGGACAGTGCTTCTGAGACATTGAGCACTCCAAGAGAAAAGCTCTTCGATTGGGGACTTGCACACATTGAAACATCTCCACTGCACGTAGGAAAAGTGAAGGGATATCAGAACTGCCATTCCACAGACGCACGATCTAGCTATGATTCATGACTGTATGATTGATATGCGGACAGGAAAGTGGGACCGTAGTACCAAGTTGTTTGTTTGAACTTCTACTGTTGTAACCCGAAGTCAGGCAAGTTTGGTGATTGTGATAGGTGATGGTCGGTTTCGAGGCAATAGTTTTGATTTTTTCAGACTTGAAACAAAACCAGAATAAATTATGAAGAAAAACATTGATATATGTTTGCACACATGTATACACATAAAAATATACATATGCACGTTAAAAAAGATAAGTTTATATTTGTATATTTATTTAAACTTACACCCCATCACCACCAGACCTGCTCTGCGAGCAAACTTTTGCTGGTGCAATAGAAAGTGTGTCCATGAATCTTAGCTCAGTATTTGAACTGTCAATACTGAATCATCAGTTTTAACGATGGTGAAAAACCAAATGTTGGGAATGCTAACACTTCTGTCAGAATGGAAACCCATAGCCTCATCTAATTTGACGAAGCACCCAAGCCATTGTCCAATGCCCGACTCTTATGTAGCTCTGCGGAGTCTTCCATGGAAAAACTTCTTCAGCTTTTCCATCACCAACGGCAGGACGCTTGCGCCCTACCCCTGATGTGTGAATTTGTCTTGCTCATCAAACAATTGGTCGCTTTTCTGATACCGCTGGATTGAACGACGGGTCTTCCACCGCCAAGGACTTAAAATCTCTCCTGGCAATCTGGTTTTGTGCAAAGGGTATGGACCTGAATGGCGAACTGTGTGACGAGTCAGCTGAAAGGTTGCTAACCCGGCTGACTGTTTCGCACGTCTCGTGGCTGCTTCATGCTCAAGACAGACCAAGGAAAAAAGCGCTCTTCCAGGTCCCGCAAAACTGCAAAACCACAGCCCAATAGCAGTGTCGTCTTGGGTTCCTGTATTCGTGGCGTGGGCTTGATTACAGGTGGTGTGGCATAGCTACTCAACTCAAACAACAACACCGCTGCGTAAATGACGTCATGCTCCAACATACAGTCTCCTATGAGGTACCACAACAGAGGGTCTGCTCCGGCGCGGACGAGAGACTACCGAATGCCTATGCTTGTGTATCTGCAAGGATCAGTTGGATTCTACCAATTTGAAATAAGCATTAATCCAATCATGTAAAGCAGAAAGAAGTTACAGTTTTGCGGGGCTATCCTGCCCCAAAGCCAGAAGAGCGGGCGCAAAACGTTTTGAGTTAGAAGCAAAACGGGCTCAACTGCGCGCACCCTTGCTTTTAAGAGTAGCATGGTCTCATCAAGTGGTGCAGCAACGGGACCATGAGCTCAAGAGCGCACCAACAAAAAAAAGCAGCAGTTAGCCAATCGAAGCACCATGCCTCTCTCAAATTTCAGCTCGAAGTTTTCGGAAGTCATCCCCACGGGAGAACGCTTTCAAACAGTGAAGTCAAGAGAAGACGCGGGCAAAGCCGAAAATTTAGATAAGCAAACGGCCCCGCACTGTCCAGGCACAAGCAAGTCAAGTGCGAGCACTTAGAGTGAGAGACATCGCCAGTGTGAGATACATCGAAGCCGTGAATCACATTGGACACCTCAACAGCTGGCCGTGTGGATGTTGCCTTGTCCACATACTTTGCTCACGTGTGTGATGATGGCAAAACTTTAACGATGCCCCTTTACTTTATTTGGTTGCATCCAGGTCGTATGACGGTGAGGATCGCTGATTTACACCTGACTTTTGCACCCACGATATGACGACAATCCCCAGACCCCTCCACTATGGAATACAGAAGTTCCTTTGCAGCTCTGGATGCCAATCATCCATCTTGCACTCTCATGAAGGGGTATGAATCTCCGGTGTCGCGATTCGAAATAGTGACCAATGCTCCCAATGAACCCTTCTTCCATTCAGAAAAGCCGGCATCTGTGTCGCTCGATTCTTCAATCTGTCTGTCTCACTTCGTTAAAGTCCTTGGTGTTGCCCTTGAACTCGACCAATCCCCGAAGACCCTATAACACTGCTTGAGGAAGAATCTCATGCAGCGCGGGCTGGCCTGGCTCTGCGACTCAGATTCGGAGGAAAGCCACACAGGCTTGGATGTCTTCCACCTCGGGGTCTCCAAGAACCACCGCCCTTGTCCTCCAATTGATGTCTGGTGATCGGATCAAAGGGATACAGATCTTATGCCTTTTCGCATTCAAATCCAGAATCTCAAGCTCATGGTCAGGCGAGGATACCCAATTCCCTGGAGTCAACTTGCACAAGAGCAGTCGATGATGCTCCTTAAAGCGCTGCCATGACTGTGACAATCCACGGCCCTTAGACAGGACGGGTCTTCTCCACGACCAACGGTCTCCGGGCCCGAACCCGAATCACACTTGACCCACCTGTGTCGCCCAAAAACTCACAAGACAGGCGGGGAGACTTTCAGTACCCCACGGGCCTTGTCTGATCGTTCCAGGATTCATGAATACCATTCTATAATACGATGTGCCCTGTGAAGTTCAGCTTGCAAAACTCGTACCTCGTGTCCCAGTGAAGCCACCAACACTTTAGTGGCGTCAGAGCCCACCAGGTACGAATGAAATGGATGTTGAAAACTTCGAGGTTGGCAGAACTTGCGGAACACAAGAGATGGTGCAAATGCATGTTGGCACACAGTAAGCACATGTACAAGTTGACGTCCATGCCTACGGGTGTCAATTTTACATATACAAATGCCTAGCTGAACTGCACACTGTTTCTTTCGAATCAAGTTGTTGGAAACCCGTAAACCTAAAAATTGGGTTTACCAAACTTGATATGACCCATGAATGAAAGCTGTGGACATGTTGATCAAGATTGCGGAGCAGATCTCGCCTTCGCCATCAGCCGGGCACCAAAGAGCCAAAGTGAAATAGACTCAAAAGCTGAAGAAAGGACTTAGATGTCAAATGTATGGATGGGGCTTTGATTCATTCACATCACATGCAAACTGCGCAGGCTGATCATATATGGTACATATCTGTATATGTATGCATCTTAGAGGAATATATCAATGTACACAACACATCACTACGTACATATCATATTAGTGGACGTGTCCATCTACGGTCTCCAAATATCCAAAGCGTTCCTATCAGAACTTGAGCTCCAGAACTCCGAAATTGGCTGCCACAGCCACCTCAGCTGCTCCCAAAGTACAGAATCCGAACGTTTTGCTAGCATGACAGGCATGATAATGGCAACTGATTGGGAAAGTGGGAAGTCACTTCACAACGGGATAGTGAAAAGTGGTTGTGAAATGGTGTCATTCACAGTTAAAGTCATCCGTCTGAGAGACATCTAGATGATCGTTATACAATATCTTTAAAGACACATCATATACATGTGTATACATTATACGTGCATATGTCATGCACATTAATCTTGTACATACTACATACATGTCTATATCAAAAATCATCATAGCATTTGTCGTACATATTATACAGTACATAACACTATCTACTGCTAATCCTGCATAGGAGCAAATCCTAAACTCCCCTTTGCATTCCAATAACAAACCCTTGTCATACCAAGCTGCATCAGTCATCAACTTGGCCCAGACCTCAGCGTCAAGGTCAGAAATCCGAAACATCCATGTTTTTTTGGGGAGGGGAATGGATATGACCTATATAAGATGTATACACGATATGCATACATCAAAGAATTGGATCCATAAGAGAATGGGAATGAGTCAGGAGTCAGCAAGGAGTCACCAGCGACGCCTTTCTGCGCAGCACCATACCCAAAATGTGCAAGCACGAAAACAAATGCAAGTTGACACAAAAAAAAATCAAATCTTCATCCCTGCTAAACTCTTGCCAGGATGTATCTGGTGACTTCCATTAACGAATATAACAGTGTTCTTCTTCAGCCAAGGCTCTGAGGCTTTAGTGATCTCGTAGGGGTTAGAGGCAATAGCTCCCAGATCACCCTCAGCTGTCATGAACTGAAGCTATTGGCTAAATGGCTGTCTGCTTTTCAAGATCAGTGGATAACACACCCTACCTATAACTTATAACCACTGTGTGGTCATGCTTCTCAACGACCATTCCAAAGAAAAGGACGCTCCCATGAGACGTGTCGCCCCTTTCCGAAAGTCCAAAAGCTTAGGGCAGCTGCAAGGACAGCAGTATGGCCACCACCACCTTGGCATGGCATCCGAGGGAGTTTTCCAACTTCCCCAATTACACCAGCTAAGACCCCAAATAGCCTGTTGAGATTCAAAGGCGATGCTGCGATGCGTTGTAATTCATCATCCGCCCTGCCCTCCCTTTCTGTTCGGGTGGGTTAAATGGCCCATGGCACTCAAAAACAGTACCCTAGAGAAACATTCTGTCACCCAGCACAAGTACAGCAACCGCAACCGCACCAGCAGCACCCAGAACAGCACCCTCGCAACAACACCTGGGCCACATGCACCTGGCACACTACTGACCCTGTCGCACAGCGCACCCAAGCGTCACAACAATCTTTGCGCCCCAAGTTCCTCGTTATGAGAAGAAACCCTGTAGATGAAAGGCTATGGGAACGAGAATTTCCTCTTTAAAAAGAATGTTGGAATGACAAAAGCATGTTATTAGTCTGGTACGCTTTTGTCTTTCCAAAGTTTGTGCTGTCAATCAAAAATTGTGAGCCTGGAAGCCTGAAGCTTCTTTTCAAATGAAGTTGAACGTGGCTTGCTACTCTTGCAGCACAAATTGAAGTCTTGAGGACATGACCGTGGAACGAGGTCACCAAGTGCTTTGCTCGTGACCCGATTTCCAGGTTTTCACCTGAATCGGTTACAATGATGCAGAATTCAAGCAATGTTTGATATGTTGGTTCATTACTAGCAACGAGTCAATGAATCCCACCGGGGAAAACCCATTTTTTCCAGCCTGCGCTTGTGGGGACCATCACATCCTGAGCCTCTTGCACTGGCACAGCTCCACCAGTCAAAGCAAAGCTGTCCAAATCGAAAATTCATGTTGGCTAGAACCAAAAATGTAATCAATCCAAAAATCCAAAGTACAAAATCCAAATCGAAAACCAAAAAACCTCATTCCCTAATTCATTTTGACGCACCTGCAACTGATCTGTTTCAGACTCATCCAACAGCAAGAAGGCGGCAGCCCGCCTGCGGATTGAACAGGATGCAAGTCCATTGAACAAATTCGCATTGAAGCTGAGCATAAATTTTCAGGAAGAGACACCAAAATGATGCACCCTGAAATATTCAACCTTTCCCTTTCCGTATATGTTCTCAGAAAATCCAAAGGCCAAACTAAACCCATCCAAATCGCCCCAACCTCCGACGAAGGGCGGATACATCCAGCCGCACACTGGGTCGTGATGGCCTTAGGTGGATTCATCCCAATAGAACCTGAAACTCACCCATTAGAAAGGAAAAGAAAATCTTCCCAAACCTCCATTTTTGGACACCATATTAGTTTTCATGGGGATGGACCATAATTACTAGAAACTAAGCCTATTGTTTGAAGTTGGCCTCAAACTCAAAACCATAACTCATCAACTGGACTGTCTTTTTTCAGGATGTTTGGGACAAAGCTGGCATTTGTGAAACTGACTGTGATATCACGATGTTGCCAAAGACCGTACTGTAGTTACACTAATCTTGGTTGGAGAGCTTGGTGGTAACAAGGTTCATATATTTCGACTTTAGATTCCATAGAAAATCTTGGAAAGTGAAGAAAAAGGACTCTGAAACCTAATGTTTCATCAATTTGGTTCCCTTTCTCCACTCTCAAAGCCACCTTGACCTCACCAAATTGACCAGGGTCTCGGCTCCATCTCCACCCTATCTGAGCCCCGTGAATGACTCCCGAGGCTGCGGTAATGAAAGTAACCATAACCTTCGCAATGGCTACCCTCTGCCACAAGGAAGAACAAGATCTCCATCCAAGGTTGTGTTTCCTGTGAAGGTCAAGGTCTGTATGACTGTATGAAGCATCACACTGGTTTTTCTCCGTTGAAACAAACCGTCAAACCGTGTTGCCAGGGGGCTGTAACGCACCACTTTGGCAAGTGAAACGAAGACGTGGTTTTGGAATTGCCCTTGCAGGCTACTTCGGCAGGCCAAATTTCAGTTCTTTGGCATGAGTTTGCTGATTGATCCAGCTTTGATAGAAAGAAATATTGATATTGCAGCTATTGACATCAATTGCTTCAGCTGCCACCGAATCAGCCTGGCTTTAAGCTGCACTTGCAGCGAGAAAAACAGCTGCAAAGTCGCCACCCTTGCATAAGATTGAACTTGATCCCGTGGTTTTGTGTTGGGAGGTATGAAAATGATCCTTTTTAAAAAATGCTGTACTTAGGTTGAAAACGTAGTGATGCTTGCAATCAAATCCTTCAAACGAAGATCCTCCCTCAGAGGCGCCGGGTGTCAGCAAAGCGCGACTGTCGCAGCATGTTTGTCGGTGCATTAACCTTCTTTGCTCGGCACTTCCCACAATGCCACCGGGCAAAGTCCAGAACGAAAGCAGGGTGTCTTAACTAGACCAGAAGCTACCCCAAACAACACCAAAAAGATATAAAAAGATTAATCTGTCTTTCTTGAAAGTTCACTGAGTTAGTTGTCACCCAACCATCACTTGATGTGCTTCAGGTCCACATGGTTTTCCAAGACCATTGGGGAGTCTGTGCCAGGTTTGAGGGTTGTGCTGCCCGTCCTTGGGGTCACTGATGTGGAGTGGGCTCATATTTGGATGGAGTTTGTTATGTGCATGGGTCTGGACCCATCAGCCGTTGTTGGGCTTGCCGTCGATTGGTAGTGCCCCAAAGCATCGTCTCACCGAAACAAATCCAGACGCCCAAAAAAACTAGACGCCGGATTTCCCGAAAGCATTGATGCCTCACCCAGAAGGTTCCCTGAAAAATGCCAGCCAAGTGGAGGCTGCTCATGACCAGCTGATGATGCTCAGGACCTCGGGGGGCACCACAAAGTCGAGGCAAAACCAGGAAAATGACAGCGTTTCAAATTGCTTGGAAACTCCCGAAAAAATGTTGTGACATTGTGACCAAACTACACATGAACTGGATGTAGTAAGTTCGGCAAAATCTGACTGCAAAACCATTCCCAGTCAAAGCGGACCCTTTTTCGACACCACGTTCTGCCAGCGTGAGCTTCGATTGCCCACGGCGATTGCCAGGACACTGCGACCGGAGCCATCGCACTCGCATTGGAGATGGAACCATCACCGTCAAAACGAGGAAAATCCTAACATCATCCGGCCTCACAGCTGGCATGCTTCTTTTGAGCATCCCAAAATCCGGGTTTTGCCGGCTAGCCTGCGCGTTTCACAGTCTTGAACTCAACAAACCTGGCGTTTGGCTAATTGAACGGGGTCACTGAACAGCCCGACCAGGCCTCAAACACCAACAAGAATAGATAGTACTGTACTTGAAACCTGCATATTGAAGATTTTGATAAACATCAGTTGTCAGTTTGCACCACTCTGAGGGGAGTTGTAAAACCAGCCAGAAGAGCATGTCCATCATCATCTCATGTTGCAGCTGCGTCCTGGCAGAGAAGCAAGGCTACTCATTCAGCATCTAGAGCCCTAAAACGAGAGACACAGGGAGGTGCCGGTGTTCAGTAGACATTTTTCCCAGGATCTCCCAGGTATTTCTTCCTCTCTTCAAAACACCAGTGAGCACCCGGCAACCCGCAACTCGTTTCAGTTGTCCGAAGGACTCGGCCTGAAATCTTCAAAGCTCAACACCTGGTGGTTCGGTGGATGCGGCAGCAGCAACAACAACAACAACAACAACAACAACAACAACAACAACAACAACAACAACAACCACCAACAACCAACAACCAACAACCAACAACCAACAACCAACAACCAACAACCAACAACCAACAACCAAGGACCAAGGACCAAGGACCAACAACCAACAACCAACAATCAACAATCAACAACCAACAACCAAGGACCAACAACAACAAAAAAAACAAAGAACAAGAGAATCTCAGAGAAACCAAAACTGGAACTTCACTTTCACCTCGGATGGCTACACACGGCTTTCACTCAATCTGAGGCAGTTGGCATCAGCCAGATATGGAAGAACATGTTGGAGCCTTGGGATCAGCAGAACTGAATCTGTGAAACTTCAATGTTTCGAGCGAAGTTTCACTTGGCCGTCCATGGGATTGTCGTGGATTGTCCTTTCCTTGAGTCGTTCCATCCAATGGACAGCTACTCTCCCAACTGAGCTTTCTCACACCGCCTCTCCACGCTCCTCATTGTCGTCAGCCACGCACTGGCGCCTTGCATGCGATCGCCAGCTCATCGAACAATGATGTCAAGATCGCCTCTTAGACCTTGCCCAACACACAAGTATGTATACAAAGTATACGTCGTCGTGTGTGGTTTATACTAAAGTCTGGTGTATATCATGTCATCTTGTTTCATCACTGGCACTTTTGGCATCTTTTTGTTACCAAGCAGCGCTATATAAAGCAAGAGCCCCTCGTCAGCCATCAGCTCAGCGGCCGCCAAGAGACCTATCAACCGTGGTTTTTCGTGGATCCCAAGCTAAATGGTTTCGTGTTGGGACAAGGGAATCGCATGTTTAGATCTAGATACATTTAGACGGAAGAGATCTTGAAATGAAAATATCTAGCTTATCGTTCCCCAAAATCATCAGACACTCATGTCACATTCTTAGCCGTAAGTCTTTGTGAGAAAGCACACATAGTTGTCCAAGAGATGCAACATGAAGAACCTCCTCGCATTAACATCCTCAAAAAGCTGCAGCAATGCCTTGCCCAGTCTTCAGGCCAGCAAGTGCCACCTCAACCATCCACCATCCACAGGATTCCAATCATGGAGGGATGATTGTGATATAAGAATCCATTGCCTTCACATGGACAAGATCCACAATTCAAAAAGAAACAAAGGTGATGTACAAAGAGGGCGATGAAAGGTCCAAAAAAAAAATCCTTACAAAGCTCACCAGCTGGGCTTTCCAAGCTTTGGTCACATTTTTGGCCTTCAACGTATCAATCAGAGTGTTGTCTTGACCTGGGCCCAAGAGCAGGGTGCTCCTATGGGTATTTGGTAAAGAATAAAGCATCCTGCCAAGGTCGAAACATGATTGAATTGCACTTTTCTCATCCTGTTTTGATACCTTGGAGTCCAAGTGCAAACGCTTTCAAATCATCTCCCAACTCTGAGCTTTCCCGACGCATGCGTTGCCGCCACAGCACAGGTTCACCCTCTTGAGGAGCCAAGTCTGTGGATTGGAGGAACGAAAAATCCGGCAATTTCAAAACGCTTCAAAGGAAGCGATCCAGTTCCATCTCAGGCCTGCCACAATCTCTGACCCTTGGAAGCCCTCCATGAACCAATGGGCGGCATGATCGCCCTCGCGGCATACGCATCAAAGGGGCTGCAATGGCCCTCGTGAAAAATGATCATGATATATGATCATATGATCTATCGGATGTGTATGCCATTTGTATGTATATTGCACTTGAGGAACTGGCACCAACCAAAGATGCAATGCGAATCACCAACAAAAGGTGAATACCATGAGCCGCCGCACGGCCGCAAGTGAACCTTTCTTTAAACACTGGCTCGGACCCACCCTGCGGACGTTCACACATGCCTGACATCTCATGACCAAAGTCTCACTCATGACAAAGAACCTCAGTGTGACACATGGGAAATTTCGGAATGGGCATCAATCCACATCCTGAGACTTTGATCGTCGATGTCCCATGGCCATCTTTGAGAAACCGCGATCTTTGCCACTTGCTCTGCAAATGACATTTCAGCTTCACGGATTTTCTTCTCAAGTTCTCTCTTTCGAACTTTTCGGCCAGATTCAAATTTGGGATCATGGATAAGACGCCAACGCTGTCCGTTAGCAAGGAATTGCAACAAAACCTTTCTAGAGTTCCACTTAGTAAGGCCGTCTCCTAACTGTGCTCCCCCATGAACCCATCGAAAACGTGCACCTGTACGAATGGCCTGAGCTACGGATAAAGTTAACTCGTAGCCTGCACGGCTTGATCTCAAGCCATGCAACGACGAGACATTTCTCGTGGCTGCGTCAAAAATGCCACGTGTATCCATGACAATTGCACCATGAGTGTTTTCTTTCACTTTCTCATCCAAATCACCTCTTTCAAAACAAACACCAAAAATCTCAATAAGTAAAGCCCTAACACGAAACACTTGATCTTCCGTTTCAGTCACTGCTTGAACTTCTGCTCCATTGCTTCCTAAAACTTGTCTGGGGGTTTTAGAAGACTTCCAAGACAACAAAGCAACTTGATGTTCTTCACCATTCAAAATTCCTTTAGGAGCTAGTCCAATCAGCATACCCATGGTTGAAGAAGAATCTGCACGGTTCTTCTGCGATGCATCGGCCCAGCCAACGACAGCCAATTCACGCCAATCTACCTGCCAGCTTGGAAACACTAAAGATTGCGCTGCTTCACGGCGCATCTCACGAACTAATTTGTTTGCTCTCACAATAGTGTCCACAGTTGCATACGGCAGTTCAGATAACAGCAAACCAGTGTCTGCAGAGAATTGTGGCGAGGTCTGTGATGCACGCCAAGCTGCTGTTCCTATCAAACCTCTCAAGAGTGATATCTCTTCCCTAGTTGCCTCAGACTTTCTTTGATGTTCTCGAGACTTTTCCAAGGGAACTTCTTCTAACCATTTGTTGGAATAATCTTCTTGAGAGATCTTGATACTTTTGTCTTGAAATTGTTCAACTTCAACACCGGCAAAAGTAAACTTTCCAGTTTCCCATTTGCCCCACCTATAAGCACCTTGCAATGATTGAAACGCTTGCTCAAAGGTTGCATCGCCATTGAGACCACCAATCAAGAAGTCATCTACGTGCAGCCCAGCAATGCCAACGATATCACCTGACGGGTTCTGAAGGACAAATATGCATCAATCTGAAATCAACTGACGCCATCCACTGCCCTTCATAGTTGATACAACATGATCATGCCAAGCCCTAGGTGCATGAACCAAACCGTAAAATGCTCGTTGAATCTTCAATGGCATCACAGGATGTGTAGGATCTGCTCCAAACAATACGGCTAGTTCAGCCGGTGCCCAAATGACCAAGTTTTCACTAGAAAGATCACGATCAGCTTGAAGGAAAGCTGAAGTTACGTCTCCTGCTCGCAATGTCAATTTCAGATTTGAACACAAAGCCATAAGGGCGTTTCTTCCAAGACGAGATAATAATGTTGGCGCAGCACTTTGTACCGATGTAATGTTGTGGGCTTGATACCCTAGCACTACCAGTCTCGCCTTGGCCTTTTCACCTCCACCATCCTGAGGCTTGAAAGTGAGGACCCACCTCATCTGCATTATTTGCTTAGGATCAAGGCACTGCATCTCGGACTTGGTGAGGGATCGCAAAGCCTTAGAACGCAGAACGTTGCTGAGCTCCAGAGATTGAGCTTCATCGACCTGTTCCTTCTGTTTCATTGTCAGCTTCTTCCATTCTGCTTCACGACCCTTTTCTTGCATTTTCTTTGATAACCAAACTTCTGCTTTGTGAGGGTGTTTTGAAAGATACTGTGCATCATCAAAATCAATGTCAATCTCTAAAGAAAACACTGCATGCTCATCCACAAATGCTTCGGCATGTGCAAACATCTGTTCCTTTTGCTCTGGTGTGTCCGCCTTCAACTCTTCAGACGACGATGAACTGTACGATGAGGAATCATCATCATCTTCAAGAAGAACCTTACCTTCGTAAGGTGTCCAACTGAACTTTCGATCATTTTCATCCTGGTGAGGACCTTCGTGCCCACCTGGAAGACGGCAATGAGGAAATGAACATTGATTGCCAACAACACTTGGATCACTACTCCGTGCTGGAAGTCCATCAACAGCATCGGGTCCGCGTGACCGAAGTGCTTCATCCAGTGCCTCAGGCACTTGGGGAAAAACTGTTTCTCCAGCAGTTGCTACCGCTGATGGCACATCATCACCACCTTCTCCCTCTACATCACTCACTGCATCTCGATCTGGCAATGATTTGTTCTTTCTGGTCGATATGAAGCTGAAGGTCTACCAACTGCATTGTTGAGTCTACTCATACGGATCTTAGCAGATTCAATCTCGAATGCCACCTTGGCCTTTGCTCTTCTCTTCAGCAAACCCTCAAACGCCTTTGATGGATTCAAACCAACTGGTACGTCATCATCAGGTGCAGCTCCACGAGTCCACTGATATGGACTGAATCCAGATGAACCAATTGCTGAGTTATGAGCATGAGTTGCCAAATGCATTGCCTCGTCAACGTCAAGGTCTGGCATTTCTTTCATCAATCTCCGAGTTGTTGCCTTCAAAGCTCCAATGGTTGCTTCTTCTGCTCCAAGCACCCAGTATTCTGCTGGTGCTGTCAAAACTCCGATGCCACTACGACCGAAGTAGTCCAGCCATTCCTGACTGGTGAAATAGGAAGCAGGGTCTGAAATGACCCACTTTGGTGATGGATTCAATGCCAAATATTTGGAGAAACTCTTGGTCAAAATTGATGTGGTGGGTTCCCAATGCTTGAATTCATCATCTCCAAACTTCTTCAAAAGATCTACTACTGTTAGACCACTTGCCCGATCTCTCCATAGAACGAACTTGGCCTTCAAGCTTGTGGAACCACCATCGTCCTTCACATCCGCATACTCAACCTCGAAAACGTCGGCGCCAACTTGCTCAAACAAAGCTGGTGTTTCTTCCAACGACGAAGGAGGTGCAGGATGTGGTCTTTTGGATTCAAGGCAATCTGGACACTGCAAGTTCTCTGCCATATTTTGTGCCCATTTCGGAGCCCCTCTCATCTGCAACATCTTCTTCAAGCTTGCCATGGAAGGATGTCCTGATGCCCGATGAATCCTAAGCATCATCTGTCGAATCGCTGTCAGCTTGGCCCCAGTGGGAGGTTCAGCTGGAAAGCGGTTTCGGCTCAAAGCAAGAATGTGAGGATCTTCACTTCTTGCTGTCTCTTCATAGGGATCGGCAGGACAACCACAAGGACACTGAAGCAAATAGTTTTGAACATCCTGCCCCAAAGATATGTCCTGCTTGTCCTCCATCTCGCTCCATGATGAAATCACTGCTTTAGCAATTGCCTGCACCATCTTTTGAGGATAATATGCAGAAGCTTGAGCTACTGGCCCGCGGCATTGCACATGTTCAGTATGGCCTGGACATCGATGTTGAAGTGCCATCCACACTTTCCTGTTTGTTGTCAAAACAGTCCACATCTTAAGAATTGGCACTCCTTGATATTCAAGACCATATGCACAGCCATGAAAACGACACCAGTAGACAGGTCTATTCAGCTCTCTGCATTTCCTAATCAGTCTGGTGATA
Source organism: Breviolum minutum Mf 1.05b.01 (assembly GCA_000507305.1). NCBI lineage: Eukaryota > Dinophyceae > Suessiales > Symbiodiniaceae > Breviolum > Breviolum minutum. The sequence continues at coordinate 56,774 of DF239894.1, forward strand.
GCATGTGATTTCCAACCTTTCGTTGCATTGGTTGGCCATTCCCAACCAAAGTCACCACCATTCTCTAAGACTTTGCAAACTCCTTCACTTACTTCATCAGCCCGCCGAAGATCTCTTCCTTGTCTCTTCTCAAAAGATGCCCACTCAACTTCAGAACGTTGACAAAAGTTCTGCAAAGGACTCAGTCTTGTACAAGCCAGACTGACCCATGTCATCCGGGGAGGATGCAAGGTCAAATCTTGCTTCAGCATGCTGGTGCCCTTCTTGGTGTCTAAATCGTATCCTTCGGCGTAGTTCACACGCTTGATGAAATAGCCCTTGTCTTCAAAGGCACTAGCCAAAGCTGATTTGGGGGCACAAGCAATTTCAACAAAGTCTGGTACTCCTTGAAGCTGTCCAAATGAACCACTGACCGGAGCCAATACCATTGCTCCAATCAGAGCTGCATTCCGAGACAACTTCATTGCAAGATTGCCACCAACCCGATTGTTCGGGCTTTGAGTTGGCAGCTGATCATTCCACAGTTTGGCCTGTGGAGATATGGAACATAGAGTCCCATCCGTAGTGCACGTGCAGGTCAACGAAAGATTGGTGTCAACCTGTGAGGAAAACAATGGTCCACTGTCGGCAGTGATCGTAGTGTCATTTTTATTTTGGTTTTGAGGATTTTGTGACGTGTGGATCATAGTCTGATCCTGGCCAACATCCATGCTGGCCCTCCTGCTCATGCGATGTCGAAGATCATTCAGGGCTGTCCAGATGACACCCCTGCTTCTCCCTTCTCCTTGGGCTCTTCCTCCTCGCTCGAAACAATCGACATCACTTCGCAGGCTGGTGGATGCTGCTTCTTGGAGTTCATCTCGGCCTTCACCTTCTTGGGTTCTGCCTTTGCCTTTGGTGTCCTCGGAGGATATCCCATTGTCTCGGCAGTCGTGTTCTGAGCCATCATCATCTGCTGAATCGACTGCTCCAAAGGCTCTGCCTCCTTCTGGGTGATCACGGGTGCTGCTGATGACTTCGGTTGATCCACTGGTCCAAACACCTCCAGTCGCTTCATGTACTCTGGGTACGTCATGTTGATGGCTGCTGGAGTGCTGATTCCCATCTGCAACATCTTCCCCTTGATCTCCATGGTTTCCGGTCACCATGTTGGATGTGACCATCGCTGCATCCACCGTCTGCTCCAATTCTTTCAAGGCCAATCGAATCAGATGTGGTTCTGGGCCCATCTGCCTGAAGCTGCCATCCTTGCCCTTCTTGGGAAGGTATTGAAGTCGAAGGCCGCATCGAGTGCAAGTCACCCAGGTCGCACGTTGATTGCTGCGCTGCGGTCCTTGCTTGTGCGCCTGATAGCACGGATATCCCGTGATCCTGGGATCGTCGCATGCTGCTGCTTCCAACTTCGAGGCCATCTTCTCTTTCACCAAGAGACCTCTGAAGATTCCTGAGCCTTCGAGCCAACTGCTGCATGGACAAACTGGGTGTCTTGCCCTCTGCTTCCATCATGTAGATGCGTTCAATCTGAGAGTCTTCATGGAAAAGGTTCGCATCTGAAAATTCTGAACACTCAGACATGCCCTTGAAATCCAGCTCTTGGAACCAGACAGCTTGAAAGACATTGGAAACATCAAGGATCATGGGCTTCTCGGCCAAGTCAATGGTGATGTGGCCAGATTGCAATGCCTGCATTTGTACGGCATGGACATCAGGGTCACCAGTACGATGCAGGAACACCCCATTGTCATATGAAATCAAAGTTCTTTTGGATCTCAAGGTACGTGCTCCTAGCAAAGGTGGTGTGGTTCGACCTGTGCCTCCGAGTACATAAAATGAGACTTGCCCCAAAGAAGTGTTCAAAAGATCAACTCGACTGACTGCCCGATCCCGATGCCCATTTCCAAATTTGAAAACAGGAAGATCACTGCAGCATACTTGATATTGAAATCCACCACTAAATATCATATCATGTAAAGAGTCAATCCCAACTGCATTCTCTGTCGCACCAGTGTCAAGGACAACCCGAGTATGTGCTCGACCATGAGCTGCCAGATCATCCCACTGCACTGTCATGACATGCAATTCCACTTCATGAAAATATGCTTTCCCTTTTCCTTTGGAGGATTTTCCAAAACCCTTTCCTTTCTTTCCAGGTTTTCCTTTTCCACTGCTCTTTGAAAACCCTTTTGAAAATCGATCCGGACAATTCTGATAGCCATGATGGGGACTATTGCAAATAAAACATGGTCCAAAACCCTTTCCAGACTTACCCTTCGATGAAGATTTTCCTTTTCCAGTTGAAGAAGAAGGGGAACCAGTTGATGATTTTCCTTTACCGGTCATAGATTCCGGTGCAAAATAGCCCCTGGCCTGCCTCACACGACGAACTGCGTCTCGCGCTTGTTGAAGTGTCTTGTTAGCTTCACCTGCAAGGGCACATGCTTCGCGCAGTTGGGTCTCTTCTGGGTCATTTGAGTTCTCATCAGGCAACAGCTCTTCTTCATAGCGATCTTGATCATGACTATCCCAATATGCTGTTGGCTCATTCCAATCATCATACCAGTCATTCCAATAAGAATCATAGTCATACCACTCTTCTGACCCATATGAACCCGGGGAACCATCATGCCACGATTGATCATCAAAATAAACATCTGCAGAATCATGCCACCAGTCATCATCATTCCACCAAATTCTTCCAGGTTTAGAAGTTGTTCTTTCAGGATCATCTGCAAAAAGAGTACGGAGAGATCTACGAACTGCTGTGAAATGTGTAGAATTACTCGTCTGCACCAGAATATTCTGCCTTTCACTATGACTAAGTCTGCATGCTTTCAACAGTCTATAGCCCCTCAACTCATCTGAAAAGAAATCTAAACCAGGTGCTGGAGGTACTACTGCTGGAGGCACTGTTGATTCCAGTTTGGTTCCTCTGAACCACGCTCCCGGCTTCGAGCACCAGAAACAGGAGATCGAGATGGAGTTGATGGAGGATCCACTTCAGTCCTAGGCTTTGCTTGAGATGCCAAGAAGGATGTTCCTAGACCTCTGTCCTGTCTGGCACGAGTCAAAGCCTGTTGAAGTTCAGTGAAGAGCTCCTCCTCCCTCACGATCAATTCTGAGATACTTTCTTTATCTCTTCTACGCATGTTGCTCCAACGCTCTAATCTGCTGAAAGAATCTGGGATAGGAAGCTGTTGTAAAGGAGATTCCCGAAGCACAGATAAAAATGCATTCAAACCATTTTCACCTTCAAATGCATCAGGGTCTAGATGTTTTACAACTGACTTTGCTGCCCCTGATAAACGGCCCCACAATCTAGCTACTACCAACTTTCTTTCACTCTCCTTGGTAGCACGTGAGAACCCTTTGCAGGCAGTTGCATAAGATTCAAATTCAGCTGGATCGCCGCTCCAAGACGGCACTTCATCATACTTGCCCTGGATCGCCATATCCCGGGGGTATATTCAGGAGCCCCCCCCGGCCTGGCTCCGCTACCATGCAATTGAGGAACTGGCACCAACCAAAGATGCAATGCGAATCACCAACAAAAGGTGAATACCATGAGCCGCCGCACGGCCGCAAGTGAACCTTTCTTTTGACACTGGCTCGGACCCACCCTGCGGACGTTCACACATGCCTGACATCTCATGACCAAAGTCTCACTCATGACAAAGAACCTCAGTGTGACACATGGGAAATTTCGGAATGAGCATATATGATATGTACATACAGATGATTTACAATATAAACTAAATCATTTATTCCAAACTAAATGATGTGAGTTATGCATATAAGTGAAGAAAAGGCCAAACTGCTTTTGCTTGCTATTTGACAGCTGATACTTCAACTCACAAATGAGACTTTATGTGTAGTTTCATGCATCAATACTCAGGTAGCAAAACCTGCACGCCAAAGACAAGATGGCCCTCTCCTGTGCTGCATTCACGCGTTGCAAGCCACCAAAGACTCGGTGCCGTCGCGGAACCCCGACCTTGGCAAGCATGGTCAGTGGACACGGACAAGACACCAAAAAGACCCAACCGGCCCCGAACAACTGGCACATGCGGTGGAGCCAGCATTTCTATTTGTTGTAGTTTCTATCTATCTTTTGCTTTCATCCAAGGTTTCCCTGACTGGATGAAACCCAGCTCAGCCCGACACATAGCCAGACTTGAAGCGGAGACCGGTGAAGATCACCAACCACTTCTGCCGCCGTGCACCCTGAAGCATGAGCTGCTACAAAAGCTTTAAAAGAACAATACACCAAAATAGACCCCAAATAGCATGCTTGGAATCAAACGACATGCTAACAGCACCCAAAACGGCACCCTCTCTCGGCAACACCAACCCGCAAACCGTGGCATCAGGTTCCAGGAGTAAATAGGAGAAATCACTCCTACAGCTAAAGCTATCTTGAGGAAGATCCAAAAAACTGGCCAGCAATAGGATTGAGATACCCAATCTTGAAGAAAGACTGTACAAATTGGTGTTTTTCTTCTGTTGTCACCTCCAAAAGCTCACGAAGATGACGTAGAAGCCCCTCGCGAGTCGCCTGCGGGTATGCCAGTGACTTTTCCCTGAGGTTTTGGAAACACATCGCTTTCCTTGCACATATATTATGAGGGCCCAGAGAAGTTTAGTGGCTTCACAATATAGCTTCCTTTGGTACACCAACTTCAGACATAGCGAGTACTCTTCAAGAAGCTTTGATCCTTCATGGTTGTATAAATACTGAGATGGTTTGAGGGGTTAGCACATGATGTCCTTGACAGACCATCAGCAATGCAAATGGACCCTGCTGTTTGCACAGCCTGTGGCAACGAGTTCAGCAAGTCTGGCTGGGCCTGGGCTCAATTGGTTTCTCCTTCTGAAACTTGTTTGAAGAGTGAAAATGAGCAAACACCTATGTGTTGTCGGATGCATTTTGGGTAAACAACCCAAATTATACAGTATAGAGAATCCACCAATCCACCGGACCTTTTGCTTTCTCGCATAAACAAAATGAAAAGTCTTTGGAAGGCTACATTTTACCAACCGCAAGGCCCTTTTCGAATGGGTAGGTTAAGGCCATGCTGACAGGATGAATTCAGGTCCTTGCAACTTGGATCAAACATGCTTCAAATGCCGAGAATCATCACAAATCACCAGCGCATATCTCTCTGGAATCGCATCCGCAGCCGCCAAGGACATTAAAAAATGGGAGCGATAAAGCCAATTCGGATCTGAACCTTTTTCGGGTTGAAGAAACACTTCACTTCATCTCATACCCTAGAGAGTTGAAGAGTCAAACGGGCGTAAAAAAAAACAAATTGCATTCTGCATTCTCATCAAAAAAATGGGGAGCACTGAAAAACAAAAAAAGATGGCGGAATCGTATCTCTTGAACTCATGACCTTTTTGGAGTGTCCACATGTCGAAACTTCTCATCACTTGAGCCAAGCTGTGAAGTCCTTTCACTTCCGCTTTAAAAAAAAAGAAAAAACTGCAAAGCAAATCAATATGACACAAAAAAACACAAGAAGCCAACAAATTGTCCAAAACCTTTTTCCAAAAATTGTTCCATCATTTTCTTTAAACAAAATTTCAACATTTCAGATGGAAAAGATGTCTTCATTACTATCGCCAGGTCAATCCCCCCGATCTGGGCGTATCAGCAATGTGTCAAGCCGCAGTTTTGCGACGTCCACGTCTCCAACGGTCAGCCTCCTGGGACAGAACCCTGAGATGCCTCTGGATGTTGGATGTAAACAAATTTAGAATTAATTTCAAGATTGCAAATGTCGAAATGAAATTCATCATGATATTTGTTTCTGTAATTTTGATGGAAGCCTTTGTGAAGAACTTGAAAATTTTGTACATGTAAACATTTTGGTCTCACAACAGCGGTTGCACTAAGAGACTGATGCTATCTTCGAACAAATGGATCAAATGGCCTTCAATCAACCCCCACATGCCCCGAGTCTTCCCCTAACAACTCTTCACCTTGGCAGGCTTTGGCTCCAGTGGAACACCACAAATGTCCTGCCATGGCGCCATGGATTCTACCACGTAACTAAGGGAAACTGAGTCCCCCAAGGTCAGTTACCAAGTTAGAAACACAAACAAATATACAAATACAAAAGCTGAGACGTGCTTCTTGGGACTAGAGAGGGATCATCTCTCTATCTGTACTACACATACACTGTCAATATGTTCTTTTCCACAAGGAGACTTTTTGCACCCTCCTATAGGATTTCAGACATACATCCTCCGACGGACCAGTGACACACGAAGGCCAAAATCCCATGCTCCTGAGGAAAGCAGAATTTGAACGCCTGCCCAGCAGAGTGCACGAAGTGCTGAAGCACTCCCGACTCCCGACCTATCCCTTCTTGTTCCCTCCTTTTTGGAACTTACACGTTCTGAAGCTTGATGTTTGCTTCTCAAACAACCCTACAATGATAACAATGTTAAAAACAATAAGAAGGATGATAAATAATGTATGACTTTCAAGCAAATCTACGCTGTTTCAGACTGTTTCAGGGTGTGTTGAAACTTCCCAGCTCCGTGATTTTTGGCGAAACATCCCCTCCAACTGGTCTCCCCCCGAAAAGGCCTCTGCTGAGATCATGGAGGTCTTGAAGCTACGTGTGGCAACCACCTCTAGCAGGACAACACCCTTGCATAGATCCGTAGATCCCTCCCTCTAATCATCCTCTGAAGCAACTCTGTCACTGTTGTATCCAGGCCCTGCTGTCATCCTGTGTCCCGCGCCTGCGTTTCCGGAGGCTGTTCCACCTCCTGGCATCCCCACTCAAATCCTCTTAGTGGTGTTGATGCTAAAATTCAAGCTGAATCCAATTGAAACTACGACCCATAATGCTACTGATTCAAAAATGGAATGTAATGTAACGGCCATACACCAATATCTGATAGACAATTTGGTACATTCACTAATATCTCATAACATCTTATGACCTTATGACAGTTTCGACATCAATTTATGGGGGGCGCCTCAGTCACACTTTTTTTGATAGATATTGAACCCACCCTGGATGATTCTCTCCACATGTTTATCGCAGGAAATCTCCCAATCCTGTGTGGTCTCTTGCTTGCACAACTGCATCAGCACCTCAGCCAAACTTGAAATCAGAGCACAGGAATTGCATCTCATGTCAATACTTCGAATAGATGTCATTGGCTTCGCCGAAGAATCAAACCTCAAATGTATGTTACTTGCATTTCCTAATACAAAGAGAGGTAAAACCAGCAACTGAACCATGGTTGCAGGCTGAGTTGACCTACCCAAGCAGCACCCGCTACGGTGGGTTTGGGCGATTCCAAGGTACCTGCAACGGCTTTCTTGCAGGTCTGGGTCTTTCATCCAAATGCCATGTCCTAGCCATACTGGCCATACCCACAGTTTTCCAACTAAAACTTCTTAGCTCCTGAATTTCCACTTCTGGACACTTTTGTTCACGACTCTTCTTCAAAGTTTGCATTCATCATCTTGTGAAGCTGCAAGATACAAAAACGCATGTTAATAACTATGCAAATGGGCAAAAAACATATTGAAACGATCCATTTTGAGTCCCTTTGTCACCCTAGCATCTTCCCTGCTGTGCCATGCTGGGGCACCTCGTTCCGAGAGTGCAAAGCGTGGACTCGAGCCTTGAGATGATGCAGTCGTTGATAGCGAGCCTGGAGAACGGTCAGAAGTAGTTCCTGTTAAGTTGACCATGGTGCAAGAGAAAAAAAAGTAGAAAAACCACGGAAAAAATTACTTTGAAGATGGTAAAATTAAGGTAAGAAAAGAAAAGAGAATAAAAATGTCTGGATTGCTCACTCTCCCATGGCCAGGGCCCTTTGTAAAGCCTTCCGCTTGATGCATAGCACCGCTGGCTGTTTTTGTGGACCGCGCACGCTCAAAGATGGCATCGAGGGCCTCTGAAGGCAAAGCTCCAAATCTGGTTTGGCATCTCAAACTACCATCTTATCATCTTGCTTCCTTCGTTTTTCATCTGAAGAGTCTGAAAATAATGTAAACTAAGTGGGCCGTTTTCTGATGGCTCTTGGACACCACTGTTGCATGAAACAACTGTGTCAACCAAACCACGACATCATATTTAATCTTGTTTGAACAGAAAAACTCATGGATTGATTGGCTCTTAAATTCTTCATGTATTGCATCAGGTCCATGAATCACACAGCCAAATAGCGAATACACAGTGGCCTCTCAGATTTTTCAACAGGCACCCCCACCGTTGATGAGCCACTACTCCCTCGGTGCTTCTTTTTGAATAGTAGAGATACAAAAGGGGAAGCCAATCAGTTGATGGTAAAAATCCCTGGACCACCTGGGATGTCTCTGTGGTGAATCCACCTCTTGGTATAGGCTACAAGGCCCAGCTGAACTTTTATTTAATGTTGAAAATAATCAGCTCACCAAACAGATGAAAGTTTTTGAGCTCAAAGCTCCGACTTCTTCCGGATCGACTTGTGCGACTGGTGTCACTAACACCAGCAGATGAAAGGCTATCCTGTCAACAGGTCCCCGGTTTGGCTGGAGGAAATTTTTGGGTGAAATGCAAAGATGAATCAAATATCTTGATGATTTAGAGGTATGATCATCTTACATAGGTAGTGTGGTATTGGAACCTCTCGGATAGGCAATCATACAACTCCAGACATTCAACTGTGATGTTTGGTTGCACTCGACTCTTGACAGGGTTTTGCCTTGGGGATTGTTTTTTGAGCCAGCGACTTCTACAGAGCTCAGATAAACTTGCAACTCCACAACAATGTCACGCCTCAGAATCTGTGCCAGTTAGGCTACCACAAGAGGAGGTTTTCCTGCTTCGGCAAAGCGGGGGCAGCAACAGCCGGGGATGAGGTTGCAACATGCATGAGTCACAAGTCTCGGAAATAAAAACAATCTCAACCCTGTCCCTTCAAGAGTCTACCTGAACCTAGCATTATGTGATAGTGATCTCAACCTCCAACAACGAAGTATACAAATTTATCGTTTTGAAGCTGCCTGCGCGGCAATGGCAATGAGAAGCGCTTCCGCCCCTGCGTCATAAGCACGTTGTTTGGGGATGTGGTCTTCGCCCCCACTTAAAACAGCAAAATCCACTCATCAAAATGAGGTTCTGTTGCCTGTTGTGTCATTCCTTGGCGGGAAACATCAAAAGCCTCCTCAGTTCCAAGGCCGCCAGGACTAGGAGGTTCTGCCTTCGCAAGAGTCAAACCCTACATTCGGCCAGATCATCGGAAGCATTTTTCAAAGGCCAAATGCACATGGTGGATGGGATAGCTGTTGCAGCACATGAGTCCAAAATATGCGTTAATGATCCACTATGTCCTTCAGTGCTGGCTTCACTCGTCTGTCTTCACTTTGACATGACATACAGGGAGGAACGTCCAAGCTTACTTGTGCTTGACAACACGTCATGCAAGCTATTCAAACATTTCATATACCAGAAAAATGATATAACTGAAAACTACTTCTTCTGCAGCAGCAACAACAAATAATAGCAGACCTATCACCAGTCAGATCAGTCTAGGGGAAGAATTGACATGCACGGCCCCACTGCTTGCTGTGGCAATGGCCATGGCCTTTCTAAAGCATCCAACTTCAGGCTCAACCACCTGGCAAGGAAACGAGCGTCTTTGGACTTAGAATCATGTCTGAAACTGAATATATCTAAATGTTTAGCGAAATACACTTATCAGATTCAGTTACCCCTATCTTATGTAGATGAAACCAAGTCAGCCTACTTTGCCCTTCCCCTTTCAGAGCGTATCAACACACCACTTCTCTGTTTCCCCATGCATGGCCTCACACTTGACATCGTCTTCTTCGGGTACCACCTCAGCACATACTTTGCGCTTGTGGCAAGTCCTTTCTTCTCAACAAAAGGGAAAACTGGCAACAGGACAGCAAGATTCATGATTCTTGGCTTTTAGATGTTTCCCCTCCTTGCTATGTGTCCCCGCAGCCAAAGGTGATTCAAGGCTTGCCATGCTCCTGGTGTGACAAAATCCATGAGAACTCACCGAATTTTGCTGCAGCTTTTTTTTGGTCTCCAACCTATTGCCTACTCTTCCGCCGCCTTCGGGAGCGCACGGCTTCCCCTAGGCGCTCAGCGACCGTCTCCTTAGAGATTGCCATTGTGGTGCCAGCAACATATGACGAAAATGAGTCCTGATGTTTCAAATTACACCAAGCCTGGCCCCAACCAAGCGCCAAACCATGGATCCTCTCTGGCGTTCACGGCTTTTTTCCTCGGCGGAGGATCAAGGGCAGGTCTCAAGACTTGAGCTCTTCAAAGGTCTCAGTCTCAGGTGGAAATCTGGACACCCACCTTCCCTGAAGCATTGATGACTCTCTTCACTGAGATCAACACCCTTGCACTATGACGACGTTGGTGTCTTGCCAGGATGCATGTCAGGAAATAAGTGGAATGCAACAAATGTGGACACAACAAATTGTGGAACTTGCATACCTTTCTGCATCCTCGGGATGAAATTTCGTGGAAACCCTTCACCAATAATCAGCGCTGCCTTCTCAAAGGATCGCGTTCTAGTCCTGGCACCGAAGCTCATGATGGGAGGTACACCATGCCCGCGTCACATCTGTGAATCTTTTCCCTTGATAGTGAGATACAGTATATAATGTTGACCCTGTAATGATTTCCGCAGCCTTCATCCAGTCAAGGCATCAACATCAACATCACATCAAACTGCCATCAAAGCTCCTGAGAGGTCCGAGGTTCTTGGTCCCTGAGGTCAGACTTTTTTGGAAGACTATGTGACCCAGAATGCCATGTCATCCAAATTGCCAGCTTGTCAAATTTGATCTTTTTATACCAACTTCGGAACTTAAAACCAACTTGAAACCAACATGATACAACCATTGTCACAACCAAGGATTGAAGGTCGTTCAAAGTGACTGTCAAGTTGAAAGCAAAAACAACCGAAGCCAAGGTGCCTTGACCTGTTCTGGATGAGGCTCCTATCAGATGGATCATAGTTCGATGCCTTTGTCTTTGATCTCTGGAAAACTCTCAAAAAGTGATTTCGATTGCAGTGCAAACAGCTCAAATTCAAACTCGCAACACCCTAGGTAGTATCAGCATTGCGTCCTTGTCTTTGTGCCGTGCGGCCGTTCGTGCTGACCTTCACAGGATCTTTGGATGAAGAACTTCGGTGGATCCAAACAAAAGGAAGGGAAATGAGTGAAATGTGAGACTTGGATCACTCGCATGATGACTTGGATGAAGGGATCTTTTTCAAAATTTGTCTTTGCGCTGCCCCAGTCCCTTCACCAGTTTCGGCGCTCGGTGCTCGTTGCTGTCCCACACTCAGACCGCCACTTCTTCAGCATGCGCCGAAAAGCACAAACGGCCGGTACCTGCGCCGAGATTGGCTTCATGGGATGTGTGGAAACCGCACTTACCCATGGGCTTGGTCATGGTTGGTCCATCAACAGGAGTCGAAGCATTGGGTGATCACTGCTTCCAAATCCAAGTTGGCTCTTTACCGCTTGAAAACAAGTAGGATCTTGGGTGGAAAACGGGTAAACATCCCAAGACCGTGAACATATTTGTTCAACAATTTTGCGAAACCAGTGAAACCTAAGTTAAGAGTGCCGAGTCAGCCTCAAAAATAGTCCATGCTGTACCGGGCCACACCCTATAATGACACTGTCAGCTGATGTGATGACAACCACAACGACAACAAAGGACAGCAACACCAACATCCACACATACTCCTCTAATTCGCCTCCTACTGCTGCTGCTACTGGGTACTAGAAGACTTTCTGCTTCCAACAATCATGGGGGTAAACAAGTGGCCGGATGATACTGTTGATGGAACCTGCGATGTAAAAAACCATAAAAACACTGGGGTAAGCTACCTATCAACTTCGGGATTTTTGGCCATCAACTGTATGTTCTCCAAAGGTAAGACCTGGGTTTCGGACCAGTTTTTTGTTCTCCACACAACCCAAGAAGCTGAGACCCGCGGAGATGCTTTGGGCCTGAAAAAAGGGAACGCACCAACAGGAGAGATATAGGAAGTGGAGGTTGACTCCAAAAATCAATGGAAAGACCTCAGTTCTTTCAAGAAAAGGGCAGGAAAACTGAAGAGGAAAGAAGATTTTGTACCTTGTAGTTGCATTTTTAACCAACATCTTGACAACCTAAAGGCCGAGAAAGACTAGAGCCAAATCTGCTATCAGTGCTTCAACCTCTAGATTTGCTATGGAATATTGTATGTGTATATTTCTATACAATATGAATACACCACACATATACAATAAATATGTATAGATATATAGAATTGAACATATTTATTGTTTGTACTCACACAAAAACGGTACCATGATGTACCACTTATAAGATTCATGACCACTGACTGATCCTCCCAAGCTCCATCCCAGCTAACCTTTTCCTCATCCCAGGTTTCTGAAGCCACTGAAGGAGCGCTGTCACCTGGGGTTGAGCCACAGCTGCCTCTTGGTTACAACTTCATCCGCAAACACTTGTTGAACCAGCCTGGTTCATCATCTGCTGCGATATCCTGGCATTTTGAAAGTGCAACGTGCAACAACAAAGGAAGGAGCTATACCCGACGGACGGAACGCTCCATGCGAGACTTGAGGAAGACTCAATTGCATCCAAGCATGGAGTTGTTTAGGTCATAGATTCCTGCAAAATGAAACATCAACCTCACACCCCATGCAAGCGAGCCCAAGAGGGACATAAAACTCGGGCACTGAGGGTTTTCTTTCAGGAAAACAGCGTGCCGCATCCAGTCCTGACCATCATGTTTCTCTAAGTCCTTTCTTAGGGAAAACACTTGAAAAGACTATCACATTCTCTTTTTGTGGAAGTGAAAGGGCTGCATCATCACCAACCATGCTTGCAATAAGCATTCTACTTTTCTCAAACTTCTCTGGTTGGCGATTGAAGAAGCATTTGCAAAAAAGACTGCAAATCGATGCTTGTCGAGTTTCCCATTCACTGTGATGAAGGTGAAAATCGAAAGCAAAACCCGCTTCCAATGAAACGGGGCAAGTAAAAATCCATCCAAGAATCTCACCCAGTCACTCATATCTCAGCCAAACCCCCCAACGACTTCTCAACTATTGTTCTCCCTCACCAAAAAAACACAATTACGCGGCCCTTATTTTTGGGGTGATATGTTTATTCACAATATTGAAGGGCTAGGGTGCAGGGCGCCCAAAGAAATGAAGATCTTTGTTTCAGCCCTCTCCTGGCAGCTCAGAGGCAGGGCATCTCGCAGCGGAAAGAGGTGACCGAAGCTCCTCTCGTGAGCGAAACTGCATGTGGAGGGCTGGAGGATAACAGGGGCTGGTCTGGGGCCCCATTGTGGACGAAGGTTGAACAAGAAGTTGATTGAACTTGGTTGAAATTTCATGGTTTCCTGTGCGGATTTCAGAGATATTATAGAGAGGCATGGTTGGTTGTCTCCAGACCACAGGGTCTTTTCCGCCTTGGATCACTCAAAAAAACTCACGGCATCTCACGGCCAAAACATCTTTCCTCCTCCTCGCTGGGGCCATGCCTGGTCACTTTGAAAGGTTGCATGGTTTCGTGGAAAAATGCTCAAACTTGGGACTCCAGAACTCCAAAAAGCGAGACCTCGTCGCTGTGGAACTGTTGGAGTCCGCAGGGGTCCTCGCAGACCAACATGATGCAGGTCCCCAGACTGGTGAAGGTGCCAAATAGCGAATTGGTGGTGGTGGGTGCGTGGTGGTGCCTGTGGTTGTGCTGGTGGTGCGTGGTGGTCTGCGGTAGTGCGTGTTGTTGTTGTTGTTGTTGTTGTTGTTGTTGTTGTTGTTGTTGTTGTTGTTGTTGTTGTTGTTGTTGTTGTTGTTGTTGTTGTTGTTGTTGCTGTTGTTGCTGTTGTTGCTGTTGTTGCTGTTGTTGTCCTTATCAACAGATCGTGATGTTGAGTTCGCGATGGTCATGCTGCTCGTCCGCATCATTGTCAATGCTGGCTGTTGCTTTTGCTCCTGCTGCTGTTGCTCTTCTTGTCCTCCCGCCAACCTTTTTCATCATCATCATCATCATCATCATCATCATCATCATCATCATCATCTCTAAAATTACTCCTTTTTCATGCCTTTGAGCTTTGGAAGTCTGACACACTCAAGCAGACATGTTGGACATGCTGGACACGTGATTGATGTGCCCGTGCCAGTTTGGACTCCTGACTTCTTCAAACAAATTTTGATAGCACCTTTGCAGACTTTGTCTGTGCAGCCCTGATGCTGTCCTTTGGCTCATCTTGGACGCAAATCATGGAAGCAGCACATGGCAGTGCCCATCGAAGGCATGGTTAGGTTGGGAGAGAGGCAAATGATCCGAGGATATCCCAAGGGTGTATAAAGGACTTTATATTAATATGGGGTCATGCTGGCTTTCCATACGGAAGCTATGCGGGGCTAGATTCTAGATCGATTAGCTGACAACTGCTAGCAACTGCTTCTCTTGGTCGCTCCTTGTTTTTTCTCCTAACGATCAAAATAGAATCAACACATACGACCAGTACGTAAAACTTAAAAACCAGGGGGTGGGGGGAATCACCGGTGAATTCTTCCCAGTTTTTTCGCACTAACAGGATGAGCTGCGCTTGAGCAACATCGACGGATCAGGATTGACTGTCGAGTGGCTCTCGAAACCAGTCGCTCGTGGCTCTCGAAACCGGTCGCTCCCAAAGCTCTGTTTTCTGCGAGTCCCTGGAAGTATAGGATGCCAGGAGCCAGAAGAAACCATTCTTGCAAAGTTGTGACTTGTACAAGTTTAGTTCGTAGTTCATGTGTATTTCAGCCCAAATATGTGAGAAGAGACCAAAACTAAACCTGAATGAGTCTAGATGAGTTGGCATTGAAAAGTCAGCACGTGACGAATGGTTCGCTTCCAGTGTGGCAATGTACTCCTATGCACAAAGACATCCCACGTGGGATGTGCAACTCAGGACATCGAAAATAAGAGGCCGGCAGAAATCATCTGCCAAAGCTGGAGTGGATTTAGGATCATTGGCACACCTACCTTTGGATTTGGGACTTTCAGACCATCAAAACGACTGACTCAATTTCGAGTCCTGCATGGAATAGTGTCATTTGTTGGCATGAGTCACCCTGAAACTGGCCCCTCAGGTGCTAAACCAACCTCTCTGAATTTGCCTACCAGGACATCATCTTCCTGTAAGTCTGCATTTGAAAGATGGTGTTTTCCTTTCAAACTGCCACTATCTGACTTGCTGCTGGCCTCTCATCCAGTTCCTGTCTATGCTTTGGTATTTGTCATTGCTTGATGGCTTGGGCTTTTTGGTGACTCAATTTCTTGGAACTTCTGACTTTCTTGCATCCAAAGCCACCAAACAACCAGTTGACACCTCAGAAACCTCTGGGCGCAGAAAAACTCACACGAACTGGATGTCATGCCTGTAATGATACGGTGCCGGAGCACCACCCTGCACATCAGCAGCACAGCGAAAGCCCAGAGTACCAGCGCGCTCATAGCTATCGCCTCAGTTCCATGACTTCTTAGCTTGGACATTCCAATTTGACTTCGCATGCTTGAGAATCTCAAGAAAGCATCTTTTCATTCCCCAAACCTCCTTCCCACATCCTGCCAGCACCCATCCCACACATGCAAGGAAGCCACTCATCAAGAAGTATTTGGAATGCTTGTTTAGCTCTCTGGCTGGCGGAAAATACCTGAGCTCTCAATCGTTAGAGGGTAAATGGTTCATGGCCTTCCTGCATTACCGAAGAAGCCATATTTCGACATCAGCCAGTGTGTTCAAGCAAACCTATCAAAAGGAAAGAAGTGAGGCGAGGACCAAAATCCGATATCAATCTGAATCTGCCAAACAATTGCATCACAATCAGCTACCCGGTCAAGTTTGTTCTCAAGGCTCTCCGCCGAGCCTGGAAATCCCAACCCATCCGATGCCGTTCGATGCCTCAAAATCCTAAACTCCCTACCCTCCCAAAATTGAACCAATTTCCATCCCACTTCGCCCCGGACTTCGCCAGGCAGCCAGTTCAATGATTGTGGATTCGAAGGAAACTTCTCTGAGACCCGCGGCTGGTAGCGGCTACTTCCACGCAGAAGCACCGACCTTGTGTGCTCATCTCGAAAGGAGTCGGTATACTGCCACCTGGGAAAGCAAGCGGCAGTGGAAACATGTTCATGACAAACCATGATACCAAATGTATCCAAATGTCAAGAAAACAGATCAGTGCTACTGGAGTCTTGGATCTCCAAGTTATCACATGAAGCCAATGAAGTTCCCATGAAATAAGCTTTGTTTTGGCAAAAGCCGAGCCACACATTGCCCACCATATCGGCCAGACCAAACGGTGAGTTTCCCTTGGGATAGTCTCCAGTCCTCACCGGATCATGACCTCGGTGTATCTTGCTGATGGACTGACCGCTGATGGACCCTGATCACTCCTTTCAGGCTGCCAAGACACCTGGCCCTGGCGTTGTATTTTCAGCAGCTGCATTGCCCCATGGATACAACTGACCATCCAAACCTTGAGCAGCATACTGCCACTCGTAACCTTATTGCCGGGATGAAGGCCAGATTTTTTGACGTCACATCAGCAACCTCTTCAAAGGCAGCGGTACATCCCTTCTCCTACCAATCTGCTTGCAATCATTCAGATTCAGTGTCACTAGACCCGCAAATCTTAGAATGAGCAGGAATCAGACTTAGGAATCGTCGTGGTTGCAAACTGCTAAGCGGTTGCATTTCAGCTGGCAGTTTTGCACATGTGTCAGTTTCACTCACAAGGACTTGGCAAAGGGGCTGTGAGGCAAACGCTTGCCATAGAAGCTGCAGAACGCGCGAGCTTCCTGCACTTTTCGAAGGCAGTGTAGCGGTGTCAAGGTGCCTCTTTCAGCTTTCACAACCAAACGTCCGGCTTTGACATCCACAATGACCTAACATTATCCAAGTCCCCTCCAAAGCATCCTCCAAGCCCAGATTCACCACTGGCTTCTTCTCGTCGCCTGGTGACCATGCGACCATGTCTTTGTGGCTTTGGAGTTTCACCCCACCATGAGAACCACCAACGCCTGCCTGGCTTTGGGCGCCCATGTTCCCAATGCTTGAGGAAGTTGAAGTTGTCCAGAGGCTGATAGCCTGCAAAAGCCATGACATCAAACATCGAAGTAAAGCAAACGAACAAACTAACACTGTTGTTAGGCACCTCATGATTTGGCCAAATGACTGCAACATGCAGTGAATCACGGCGTCATTTCAGCCAAGTTGCCACTTGCTTCAAGGTAGTCGGAAAAGGCTTGATTGGTGACCTGGCAATATCTCAGTCCAAAGAGGTGCCCCTACCATCATAGAACAGGAATCACATAGACTCTCCGTTGCCAAGAACCTATACTGTAGTAGCCTATGGTAGCCTTGGAGCTATCCATCTCACAGTTTAGGGAACTCATGACATGCACTTAACAACCAACAGCCCATACGAATGCCCATCATGTCACTCCATAACAGGCCTTTTCTGATTACGTCTACGCAATGCCTCCATTCAACAACTTCAACAAGCTCCCCACTCCCAAGGGCACCAGATCTTGGTCCATTAGTAGTGGTCCCAGATCTAAAATCTTCTGGTGATTTCGCCTTGGAGCAGGTCCCGCGAAATCGTTGCAAAGCTCAAAAAACTGTTGGCTAGTACAGGAAAGCAACTCTGGTTGGCTCTCCCATGGGAACTGCACATCGACTCCTCACGAGTCACACGAGTCACGAGTCATCGATGAAGCAGAGAATCTCCAGTACTTTGACGCAGTTTCAACTCGACGCGCAAAAGGGTAGATCATACTACCCAGTTATGTGGGGATTATTGGAAACCATAATTATAATAATAATCCCGAATAATCCCTACTAACCAACCAGTAAAATGGAAAGTAGGAGGGCTTTTTCGTGGCTCACATGACCTTTTGTTTAAAAGCCAATTGCAGGTTAGTGGAGGAGAATATGTTTAAAGAAAAGGACAAGGCCCCTGGCCCCTTTCACCAACCCCGGCTCCAAAATATTCGTCGCCCACCACAGCGCATTGACACTCTGGCGACCCATCGCCAGTGCAAAGCTTACTGTGACAACCTCGGAGTTGCCCATGAGTTCAGGCAGCTTAGGCAGCAATAAGCATGATTCAATGCTGCAAACCTCGAGCCAAGTTAAGAGCGACAACTTGCTTCAAAGTGCTGGGAGACTTTTAGAATCATTTGGAGTTGCCTCTTCATCTATGTGCACAACTGGGCTGCGGGCACACCCCGTTGGGATCTTCCTCTGCGCGACAGCCACCTTCCAAGGCTGTTCCGCTCACAGAGAAATTGAAGCGAGCGCGCGGCAACCTGGTTGGCAGCAGAAAAACGTGAAACTCCAACGGACAGATGTGGCTCAGGTAAAGGTTCTTTGCAACCCGTGAAATTCGGGGAGTATGTAGCCAGTACGCGTCAACACTTTGGTTCTCATTGGATCTGCCGATAAAGTGGGACCTTCCCCTACAACAACTTTGAGCAAAGATGTGGATGCTACTGGCACTCCATAAAGACCTTGGCCCCCTTAGCCTACGAGGTTTTCACTTGCAAGGTGATGTGTCAGTGAAAGTCCCGATTTCACTGTTGCCAATGAACAACTGAAGAGGATTGTACGTCCTGGTGGTTCAAAATCTAATAAAACCTGAACCTACAGGAATTGATCGGACAGGATCAAAGGACTTGTTCCTGCGGCCATTCACGTATTCATGATGTCACTGAGTCCAACGAAACTCTATATTATAGATCTGTGGCTCATTGAAACTTGAACTAGTAAGTTGGTTTATCAAAATTAAGTGTTCTTCTGCAAGAATACTGTACCTCATGAAACTCAGGAAACTCACCTGCACTAAGTTGTAGGAACGACCTTTCAAACCATTGGCAACCTTTGCCACCTTCTGAGACTCCTGTGCTTTTTTCCTCAAAGCCCAAGTGGCAAGATCATGCCCTTAGGTGGCTTGGAGGGATCAAAGAGCTTTGCGGAATGCCTTAGAGCCATGACTGTAGGTCATCCAGCTGTCCTTTATTGAAGCAATGTGAGTTGGCTTTTGATCTTATGGACCAAGACACATGATGGAGATACAACATGATACAACAGTTTTCTAGCTGAACCATGATGTCCCGAAATTCAATAGCAAAGCTCAGCCAAGATACATGGGGTCCATCTCTTGATGCAGGACGTGCCAGGTAGGAGAGAAAGTCGCCTTTGCTGAATGAGGAAACTGCCTCCTTGATGATTCCAAGGCGGATTTTTTTTTTGCTGCGGGGATAATCACTGAGAAATATGAAATAGTACGATGCAGGGCAATGGATTCGTATTGTAGAAACATCTAGAAGCTTTGTAAAATGATCTAAATATCAAAAGCATCAAAATCAAAGCAGAAGCACAACATGATTCTTTGGCATTTGGTAGTACTCCAGTCCAGTGGCCAGAGGAGAGCTTCCTGTCATCTTTCTCATCTTATTGAGCAGGGTGCTCCTTGGTTCGGTTGTTACGATGTTTCAAGGCTCTGCAGAGGCAAATCCATACTTGACATGAATTGTGGTATCCATTCCGGCCTCGGAATTGGCCAAGGAACAACTCGGGATTCACATCATCAGTGACCAGCAATGCAGATAGACCACCCGCTTCGATGTGAAGCTCTACGGACCTTCTCCCTGTTGCACCCACACCCTTCAGCCCACCTTGGACTTGTGTGGCTTCCACCTTCAGCCAAGAATTTTTGCGACAAGAAACATCAATGAGTTTCTGGTTAGTGTTAGTTGTTCAGAATTGCTATAGTCATGGTCATGGTTCATCCAAATTCTTCTATGCCAATTCACATACCTCCGGACTTGAAAACGCTGAATCTGATCCCTTCCACCACTGGACTCGACCTCCATGCCATGGTAGAGGTCCAAAAGCCGCTTTCCAAGGCCTTCTGGAACCGTCACCTCAGGTAGGCAGGCATGGTTACTTTTTGATTGGATAGAATGGGATACCACTCGGTGTTATGCCACGCTGCTGAAAGCTGGGTATCAACAGCGCCTTTGTTGACAATCAGCCACAGAGCATCACCTGCCAAAGGAGTTTCGATCAAAAAAGGCACCTGCCAACATAACAAGACCAACAAAAACCAAGGAGTCCATGAATTTGCATTTCTTCCCCTACATCCAAGCAGCTCCAAGCAATTGCCCCTCAACTCGCACGATCAGACACTGCACTGCCCGTTTTTGGGGGAGTTCTGCAGATTCTGATAATGCACCCTAAATCTTGAGCTTTTTCAAGCGTCCCTGCCCCATGTCGCGCGAACAGATGTTTGAACAGGTCCCAGAATTTGATGAAGATTCTGCAAGGAAACTGACTCAAAATTCTGCATCAAGAGTGGCACACCGACACCATAGCGACATAGATCACGAATGCATCAAAGACTGTAGTCACTCCGGTCTGTGATCATAAACTTGCCTTCTGGCACTTTTGATGTTCCTGCTTTCCAAAACAGAATCCGATCAAAAAGTCTGGAAGTCAGCTGCTCGAAGACCCACTGGCTACCCCAAGTCCGTTGGACTTCAGAAAAACAATTTGGGAAAAGCTCTCCAATGGCTGAAAAAACTCTGATGTTGTTCTGTCGAGGTTGTTTTCAGATGCAATCTTGTACCTCTCGGTGAAGACAATACTGGCTTTGTTTTTACTCCTAACTGTGTGAAACCGCTACTGCCAGGCTGCATTGGCGACAAGTTCAGAAGAACGATCAAAGGTGCTCGCTCTTGGGAACCCATTGGGAGTATTTGAGTATCACTCCAACTTATCACTCAGGGTCTGCCCCCGCACAGCCGCGCCTTTGCTCTTGAAGCGAGACGCAAAAATGCCACGTTCAGGAACACTGGCCTTCGCTGTCTAAACGCGCCAGGTATAAAAATAGGGCAATTGATACAATGAATATCTCATATGTATATGTATGTATGTATATATGATATTGTAAGGGAGGCTGAACCTCATAAACACAACATCCAGCATACTCAGCTGCTATAAAGAGACATTATGTCTCGTTGCATCCCATTGCCAGTAACTGGAGGCTTGTCAAGACCTGGCTAGTCGTTCCCAGAAACGCATGGCATCAGGGCGGGCCTCCGGAGCATGGGGAACCCACTCCTGGAGCAAAGATCATAAGTTCAAAGGTGCTTCAAAGCAGTGAGGATTGTTATCTACGAAAAGTGATCTAATTCATAGTTGAGTAGTAGATAACACCAAGCCACTAGATGTGGCAATTATATAGTTACCTACCCGGTTGATTTCTTCAAAGGGTGCCATCGAAATTTCTCGCACAATACTTTCACCCCACCAAATTCTCCCCGTCCTCAAAGTCATGAGTGAAATTGTACCGCCCAGCCCAGCGCAGCAGCGTGGCCGCACGACGCAGCAATTCAGAGTCCCGCGCAGTGAGTTGGTTGAAGAGTCCCCAAATGTTTTCCTCTCCGGCAAGGCTCAGTGGTTTTCAGGTTCATAGTGAAGGGAATGAGAAAGCAAAGCAAGAAAAACCACAGTATCAACAGCCCGGTCCCAAGACTCATAGCCATCACCATTAAAAAAGGCCAGCTGAATGGCACTTGTGCGATTCTTTGACCAGCGATCACAAATATGAGTCAGGCGCCGTCCCTGGCAGCCACAAAAGCAAAGAGGATCTTACAGAGATTCTCCAGAAGGTGCTCAAAGTCTGCGAAGTTTACAAAATGGCATAACCGTCAGAAGTTCTGAAAATGGAATTCCAGCGTCTCTTACCCAACCAAACTACTCAAAATGGAAATGGAAATTCCCTAAAAGAAGGTGAAAGGGAACACCTTTCCAAAAAGAAATCCCTAAAATCAGGTGCTTTCCTGAACGTCGCGCCTTTGGATCCAGCCACTTGAGCTTGTCTACGCCTCCGGGAAAATCAGCAAAGAACATGGATGCATCCAGCTGGGGCCCCATGTGAGAGTCAGGTAAAAACAGCACTGAGGATTCAGGATCCAAACAAGTTGCTAGATAGTGGTGCCACCAAGCTTAGGTCCAAAACGAAAGGAATAAACTTCCAATGTTGCTGGTGAAACTAAGGAGAGACCGATGCTCCGTTATGCTAACAAAGCCTGATGAATCTCGCACATGAGACCCATCGAAGGCGACAAGTTTGCCTGGTGCAAAGTCATAGCTATAGCTCATCTTGTCCACTTTGTGGCCGAAGTAGCCCCATCCCAGTGGGGTCCAACCTGGCTGACAAGGCAATGTTATCATGCAAAATGTGGTCACCAAAAAACAATGTAAAGGTGTCGTGTGTCAGCATTTCACAGAAACTTTTGACAGTTGAGCACATGCCTGCAGGGGTCCAATTACCAGAGCAGCTGTAGCCACCACCTTCTGGCTCGGCAGCAATAGGATGGCCAACATTCACTGATGCGCGCCAGAACTCCTAGCTTCGTGAAAACGAATCACGCAGATACTTCAGCACAGAGCTTAGCAAAATTAATGGCAAAGCAGCAAGAATCCTTAACCTTCTCAAGGCATCACAAAAAAATCCATGAAGAACTCTAAGGCCTTCACACATCACCAATGCATAGGCGATTCTTACTTGTATTCATATGAGTATTTCCTCGTGTCTAAAGCACAACTGCTTCGCTTGCAACAAGTTCAGCTAAGACATCCTCAGGAATGACCAACATAGTGTCACCATTGAATCCATCACCTTAGACACTTGGCTTTGAACCGATACATGTTTGTTCTGTTAGGAGTCTGGTGTTAGGTCAATAATCCCTATTTACATGTCAGCCATCTTGAAGTCCATTTTTCAAACTTAGCTTTTGAGGCAGTGACCTCCGGTTGCCTTCAAGAGCTCCGCCAAGGTGTCCCAATGATGTCCCTCTTGCCGGGTCGCTTGGTCCCATGGGTTATAGCCTCAGTGGCAACCATCAGACAAGCCTGACTGCTAGGTCCCATGGCAGCTGAAAATTCAGGGACATTATATAAAGGGATGGCAAAACATTCATACTCACAGTGGCTTACTGTACTTGTTTGGCTTCTTCATGATTCATCATTTCAAAAAATGAGCTTGCCGCAGCAATCATACCACCCGGCCCGCAGGACAAGAAACCCCATAGAACTCGGACACCTCTCTGGTGAAATTGCTGAGTGATGTTGGCAAGTCCAACCAATCCACCCGGCAAGGCACGAAAGTAGTCGAACTGATTCCTGCGCTGGATGGCCCGGACCCCAGATGCAACCACCCTTGCACAGGCATGCTCCATCCTTCCCCCATGCATGGCTCCTCTCATCAATACCAATGTTGGTGTAGGTGGGCCAAATCAGTACTGAGTCGATACCTCCATAGCGTTGTGTGAGATCATCCAGGTAGCGATCCACCGTCCACGCCCCATCAAAGAGATACCTGGAGCACCAATTTTACACTAGAGGCATTCAAGACTGTACATCATGTGATACTGCTGTTCTGTGAGTATGAAACCAACAAAAGCCCTTGAAAGCCACTTGTGAGGCCTTCAGGAGCAGACATATCACTCCACCATAGAAATCTTCCATGCACCCTTTTCAATGCTTCAAACCTTACCTTCAAAATTACTGTGCAGGATATGAGTGATCACTTGAGACAAATCAGAGTGAACATGGGTTTTTCTCTACAAGTCAAATTCAGATTCCTTCAGGCCTGTCATAAAGGTGAACTTGTGGTTGGACAAATGAAGTGCGCGTCCAGCTGAGAGACGCTTCCTCATACACCTCGCCGGTGTAAGTCCTGAGATTTTTCGAAATCAGCTGCTACGAGGTGCCAAAGGTATGGATGAAAGTGATGATTTCGGGTTTTCAAACATTAAAGGCTTCCAAAAAATAGCAAAAATGCGACTTTTTTCACTTCAAATAACATCCATGGTACTTCAAATGATGATCTCTCCACTCCACGAGCTTCGAAAGCCAAACATCATGGGCTTCCTTTCCGGGTGCTGCGAAGGTCCGAGGGATGTCGTTCCAACAGTCCCCACGACCAAGATGCAATAGCTGGAAAAAAGCGGCCCAAATCAAAGACATGGCTGCGAAAATTGGAAACTGAAAAAGAAAAGATGAAACTGATGAAACTGATGAAACTGATGAAACTGTGATCTATGCATTGTCACTACGTGTTGGATGCCAAGACTGTACGTTACGACTGCTATACTGATACTCCATAGAAACAATCAGTATGAGAAGTAGTAGGATGTTACTTAGGTTGTTCTTGCAGTGTCCAGCTCCGCCTCAATCCCTATCCTCACTCCTTGAGATGTATCACAACGCTGCCATATCGGCGAAGTATCAACAATTTGAGCAGAACTACTGACAGTGAAGAATGCCTTGGTCAGAAAAACATGCCTTGAGATACCGATATTTCACGTGGAAGTACTTTCCATTTCACTCTTTTTGAAGAAACACCAACAAGAAATGGCTGATTGCTGTCAACCCTGTAGGATGTTGACAGTTTTCGTACCCTTGGAACAGGAAGGACCTCCAGTCCTAGATGCTGCATTGTTTGTCGCTTTAGCCCTGAAGGATTTTGCAAAAAAATATTGGTTCTGTAGATCTTAAGGGCTCGAATTTAGACTACAGTAAATTTCATTTCATAATTTCTGTAGAAATGTCCAAGAGCACAGCTACATTAGTAATATGAAGACAGGAGAAGCCTCCAAGATATTTCAGGGCAATATACAGAGAATATCTCAGGACTTATGGCTCATGAGTACAGCTGCACACGCCACACAGCATGGCATGCCTTTGATATCTGCAAGGGAAGGGTCTAGAATCCCAAACGAGCTCGTGGGGTGAGACCGTGAAACAGAGTTTGCTCACATCCTTTGGTGATGTCTTAAACAGCCAGAGGTACGTGAGATGGTTACACTGCAAAACTAAACGGTGATGATTTTCCAGGTGCAAAATGGATTTGCATCTGACTTTCATCACTAGACACGACTTCGGGACAAAGCCTCAATACACGTGCTTCAACAGTTTTTTTAACTAGGGCAGGGCGGTTTAGCCAGAACCCAGAGTTCAATCAAAAGGTGTAGCCTGTCACATCTAGTAAAATGGATCATTGGGTCAAAGACAATGCTTTCGATGCATTGCACACTGAGAGATACACAGCTCTGTGGCCGCAAACTGTCCACTTACGTGCTCCTCAGAGTGGTCAGTCGTGCATTGCATACAGAAACTTCTTGCTGCCGCACCATACATTCTACAGCGTGCGGTGATAGACCTTATCGAAGTAATTCAAAGAAAATATCATGTGCTACTGACTTAGTTCTCTTGAAATCCGAAGGACATTAATCCTCCACCCTTCATAGCCAAGCCAACGAAATCTATGAGAAGATAAAGACAGAAAGTTGTGAACTGTTGTCAAGACTTTTCAAATGAAGGCTTGAAAATAGGAAGTCGTTCTTTCAAGGAGGTCCTTCTCTTGAGGTGGGTGCATTCAGCTTGTTTCTCATCTATCACAAATCGTAGGTGCAAAAAACACCAGCATCATCAGGCAGCTCACCAATCTGTTCTCAAATCCCCTGCAATTGTTGTTCTTTCTGGCAATTTCATCCTGCAATAGCAACACATCTCCGCAGAATTCAGCACTTCTTTGTGGAGATTGCTCACCATAAACTTCTTCCACCACCCCCGTGTTTTACCGAGACACTTGGACTTCAACTCCGCATTCTTGGCTTCCAACTCAGCCACCAGCTGCTCCCTGCTGCGCCCCCAATCCAAGGGTGGGGGTTTGCGTTCAAGGGGTGAAACCCACTACGAGCCTCTCAAAACCTGCTGAGGTTTTTGAATAATCAATCAATTGTCCTTGTCATCTGCGTTGTGTCGTTGTCATGTCGATGTCGTTGTCGATGTCGTTTTCGTTTTCGTTGTTGTTGTTGCCTTTCGTTGTTGTTGCCTTTCTTTGTTTTCTTCTTTTTGTTTTCTAGCTCTCCTTGCTACGCTGCTTCCCACCAGAAATCAAAAACATGGCGCGGCGGCAGGCATTCCTTCTCGGATGCCAACTTCCTGAGTGCTGCCACACACAGACAGAACAGTGCATATAACTTATACAGGGTATCCGGGTATCCCACAAGTATATGTACCAGCATCTTTTATCGGTCCTCTTCCACCAATGAATCCAGCACAAACTTTGCTTATCATTGAACTTATCAGAGTACCGTGAAGACGAAGCATCAGTCTATTCGATTTCTTGTCCTTGCATTTGTATCTTCGTGTATGTGCACACACATGCAGTAAGTGGACAAATATACAAAGGTATTTGGAAGCGCATACGTCTGTGTCCGTAAGATAGATCCAGAATATTGCATGTCGCATTTATAGATCCAGAATATTGCATCAACAATCAGTATATAACGAATACCATTTGCAAGTCATCGTTTGCACAAACATAAGCAAGTCTGAGTTCTTGGGTGTTTCCTAGTATCTCTGAGTTCAGAACTTGTTGTGTTCAGCCATGATCTTAAGCCTTAGAAAGATCACAAGAAAAGAGAAACATCCTTCTGGGAGCAACTGACTGAATTCGCACAACCTGCTCCACACAAATACTCAGTAGCAGCCCTCTGTATCCCCATGGTCAGGTGTGTTTGAAGCCTATGCTAGACCTGAGGGTCATACTCGGCCTGCATTTCCATAATCTTTGCCCTGGACGCAGTTGTACCGAAGCTAAGCATCTCGTCCAAACAAAAATAGAACAAACAGCACCTGAAACTAATTCAATTTCAAGGTTCACACCTTTGGTTCCAGGGATGGCTTATTTTTTGTCAGAAAAGAAGCCCTCCCTGTGTGCCTGTCCGGCTGCAGGCTTTCCTGACAGAAAAGAGCGGCATTTCCACACAAAAGCCTTTCACGAGTTCCGCTATGTTCCACCACTCCCAGTGCTGCAAGAGCCGTGCCTTCAACTCCTCAGGTGTCTGAGTGACCTCATTCCCTGACCTTAGAAAAATGGAGTTTCGGCTGACGGCCGACGCAACTTTTCCACGTCAACCTCACTGAGGTCACTGCCCCATCAGCAAGCCTTGAAGCTTTCCAGACTGGGCACCTGAAGCTAAAAGTTAAAGCCTCAAGAAATAAGAAAAGGTGCAACTGGTGCAACTGGCATGCTAGCACATTCCCCCATCTCCACAAAAAAAAAGCTGGTTTCACCTGGCCTGCAAGAAGTGCATCTCTAGCTTTCAGCCTGAGGTCTTCAACATTATCGACTTCCTGTTTCTTTTGAGCGAGCACCTGCAGTGAGGTTCACGATCAAAACTTCAGAGCTGTTTCAGCTGTTTCCACCCATTCTGTACCGCGCCTCCTGCAACTTCCCAGAACCGGCTCCTTCCAACAGCGCAGCACGTGCCTGTTGCCTCAACGCCTCCACTTCTTCAGCCTCGCTCTCACCTGTTCCAGCTCCGGCAGCTTTTTGTGCCAAGATTTCACTCAGCTTGCCAGATGAGGCGCCTGACCTCAAATTTTCAAGGCAATGACGTGGTAATGATCACAACTCCCGTAAAGTTTGACACTGCTGATTCTAGTAATTTCTGTCCACCTAAGTTTTGCCAGGATGTTCTACGGTACTGTGGAGCTAATTTCGGCTATTGTTGAGTAATGTTGTGTGGTTGTTTTCCAGTTGCAAGTCAGTAAGGAGCTGCACAATAGAACCTTTCAAAAGTTGCTAGTCATCAGACAGGTCACAGCAGGGCTTGTAGTGCCTGCTGGCGTAGTTGGTTGACATCCTCATCCTCATGCTTCTTGCTAAGGATTTCTTCAAGTTTGCCACTTGCCATGCCATCCATCAGGGCGTCACGCGCCTGGGTACGGAGGCTTTCAACCTCATCTGCGTTATTCTTCTTGGCATACAACATCTCCAGAAGCTTTCCGGATTGTGCACCTTCCAACAAAGCCTCACGCGCCTGTTGTCTCAGAGCATCCACCTCGTCATTCTCAGTTGCACTGGCCTTCTTCCGACTTGCCAGGATTTCCTGCAATTTTCCAGATTCAGCACCGTCCATCAAAGCAGTGCGAGCCCATGCCCTCAAAGCAAGGGCAGTGTCTACCTGAGCAGATGTATTAGCCACCTGCTTCTTCCTTTCCAGAATTTCTTGCAGTTTTCCGGACTCGGCACCTTCCATTAGTGCAGCCCGAGCCTGTTCCTTCAAAGTTGTGGCAGCTGGCTGTCCAGCATTGGCCCCTCTTTGCTTGGACAAAGCCTCTTCCAGGCGTCCTGTTTGTACTCCTTCCATCAAAGTGGCTGCTGCCAGCTTCCTCAACAAATCCGGATGAGCTTGAGATGAGTTCTCAGATGCATCCTTACCACTTAAGATCTTCTCCAACTGTCCTGACTCTGCAGCTTCCAGCAGTGCTGAATAAGCTTCTCCTCTAACTTGATCGACATCAAATTCTTCCCCCTGCCTGGCAGCCATGACTTCGTGCAGCTTTCCACTTTGTGCTCCTTTCAACAAGACTTCCCGAGCTTGTAGTCTCAGCTTCTCTACTGAGACGTCTTGTGCTTGACTGGCTTGACCAGGCCTTTCAGCCAAAGCCGCTTGCAACTTGCCAGACTGCGCACCAGCCAACAAGGCTTCCCTTGCTTTTTGTTTCAAGACATCCATCTCTTCCGGTGCCACTGGTGGGTCTCCTTCTGTGCCAGGCTTCTCTGGAGGGGCCTCCCCAGTCTTCCTGCTTTGCAAGACTTCCTTGGTGACAATCAAAAAGGATGCAAAATGAAATTCAAGCAGTGGAGTGAGGCGGGCTGAAGTCACATGAAGAGAATTGAACTGAGATGGAATGTAACTCCTGAGGAAGTACTCAATGAAAAATGTCTCCTAAAAAACTCTTTCAATCAAACCAGAAGATGCCTTTTTAGGCGGAAAAATGTCTCCATTTCCAGATGAGGATCGAAGAGCTTTCCTGTCTCTGCTCCCTTCAAGAGCAAGGCAGCAGCTTCTTTTCGTAAATGATCCACTCCATTTTCTTCGACACCTCGGACACCTTGGCATCGGCTCTGAGTCTGAGACCACAAGCAGTCACATATGTTCACAATTCCTCTCAAGACCTGACTACGTACTGCAATTTCATTGATTTCATGTACTTCATTTGCTGTATCCACGTATCTCATGACGATCGCTTCATTCATTTCATCCATTTCATTCATTTCATTCATTTCGTTCATTTCATAAATTGCAGATTCCGTCTGTTCATCTCTTCATGAGTCCTGCAGCAAAAATATCAGGCCTTCTTCTTTCTGACCATTGGTGGGAGTCTGGTCATGCTTACTTTTGGGGCTGCCTCCATCTCTCAGCACCTGCTAGCACATGTGAATGGCCAACTATCAACCCAAAGAACGTCTGCACCATCAATTCATTCCAAAAAACCCAGAGGCACTTGACGTTTCCAATGATTTCCTTGCCTCCAAGAGCTTCCCAGAGCGTGCGCCCTGCAACAAGGCATCTCTTGCCTGGGTGCGTAGGTCTTCCACTGGTGCCTGACAGGTCTCAGCCAAACCTAAAGCATTTGGACCCCTTCAAACATCCATCTTTATCCTGTCATATCATACCCTGTGCCTTCTCCATTGCTTTGGACTTGAACTGTCCTGCAACCTCATATGCAAAATGTGCATAAACTGTCCAGGATCAGCAAGAGTCACTTAATCACTAGTCTTTCCCCTCTTTTTTCAGGAGACATACATCCTTCTGAGTTCCAAACGTAGCTGTAGGGATCATCCGGCCTGCGATGCAAGATAGACACATGCAACGCAAGGACTTCTGCGCACCTGCCTCGACAACCCTGATTCAAAAAATCTATCATGAACAAGTCATGGAAAACGGACTTCCTTTCAAACGAAAAAGGCGAGTTTCACATCTTCCACTCGTGACAGCCTGTCTTTAATCAGACCACTGAGCAAGCCCTGGAGCAAAGAATGTACCTAGGATTGTTGTCATGAAGCCCTTGCAACTGCATGAAAAGTGTCAAACTTCTGCTGTTTTCAGACAATCAACTGTGTCCCTCCATCTTCAAGGCAACTTGATTGTTGATCGACCCAATGAAGAACGTAAATCCTTCCATAAAAAGCAAAGACTACACACAATCTGCCATGCCAAGGCACTCTGTGTTTCTCCATGTACTCTTCGGCAGAACCTGCAACAACCTTCTTTTTGGCTGCTGCGTCTTCTTTGGGCCTTTGCAAGGACAGCTAGCAGACTCGGAGGCTGGGCCCCTTTGACCCCTCGACTCAGTTTCGATGACTTCCACTGCTAAATTTCAAGGACGGATAAACCCCCCAGAGTATGATGTCCAGCGTCCAAGTGTTCGGATTTGAACCCAAGCCCCAAGATTGAAAGATTAAAACATTGCCCTTCGAATCCTTTGAAACATTCTAGCTGTGTAGTGAATACCAATGCAGTATGTGCACACGAACTACAATCCTTTGGAACCCTGTAACTTCTGAGCACCCACACGGTCCTTCGCCTGCACACACCAGACACCGGTTCAAATGCAGCTGATGCGTGAAGCAGTCCAAATGCATGCAGCAAGCATCGCAAGCATCCCAAGCATCTCACTTCAGGCACATGTTAAAAAGTGGACTTCGGCAAAGTCAAACTTGTGATGCAGAGCCTTTCCGAACTTCAAAGTTGCCATGTCCTGAACTATGTTTTTTCAAATTCTGTATCTCAGAACTGGCCTGCTTCTCGAACCAACAAGGTAACCTCTGCATCATCTGCTGGCTGATCTGCCTGGGGCATGCGAATAATGAGCACAAGACATCCACAAGTTCAAAATCAAGAGATCAAGGGATCAATGGATCAATGGATCAAGCACAGCTGGGATCAGATAAAGTGACTGTCTAATGGCATTATACTAAACAATGCATTCAGTTCCCTCCTCCTTTCCATCAGACATGGTTTCCTAAATTGAGGCCCTCCATTTTGGCTCTCGGGGAAGCATGCACTGCGAACATTGAAGTTGTGCCTGCTTTGGCAATGTTGTTTGGCCAATCGGCAGGGTGATAGTCTGATCACCTTGAGAAGCCAAACATCAAAACAGCCACAGTCAGAGTCATGAGATCCATCGGGATGACCCCTTCTGAAGATGTGCCAGGAGATGTCCCCCTAGGACCGCAACTCTCAGGTGTCAGAACTGCACGTGCTGATGCTGCCACAGTCAGAAGATCTACCTGCAAGCTGGCTGAGATTGATCATTTGCGATGGTTTTGGTTCTTCCGGGATACCACCAAATTACACTTGAATGCAAAACAACATGTCGACAGCAAAATATGGTGGAATTCGCAATAACTTTGAAGAAATGGTCAGTTTGGAGAAAGGTATCTGCAGGCTGAAGGAAAAATCTTGGAAACTGTGACCAAATCTGCGTTCTTCTGGCACTGATCTTTCCCATTAATAAACGTGAAGGACTCCGTTGCACCTTCCAGCATCTGAGAAAATCCTTCAACTAGTGGTTAGCTGCTGGTTTGGAATTTCCCAGCTTGTTTTTTCTAATAAAGGTACTCATAACACATTTTCATGATTCCCCTCATGGTTGGCATAGACCACAAGTCTTCCCATCTCCGCCTTGATGGCACCACAATCACGCAACGCACAAGGAAACCTCCACAAGTGACGCGCAGAAGTGGCTGCGGCGACGATTTCACATCCGTCAAAGGCAGGATACCGTTTCATTGCAATTCGCTGTGAGTGATTGTCATTGAAATTCATTGTCTAAGCTGCCAGCTTGAAAGGCTTCTCTCCCACCAGCGATACTGGAACCTGACACAGGCAGCTATCGGATTCAATCCCACCGTTCACTCGATCCAATCAGACCACTCCACCTGACGGCGCGTGGCCCCAGCTCGGATGGAGATGATCGTCTCAGGCGACACGCCTGGAGATGTTTGGGACATTTGGGACACAATACAAGCAATGCCAATGAGATTATGTACAAAAAATCCTTTGCTACTTGGGTACTGTTGTCATTGCTTGTCACAACTCGACCAGGTGACACAGAATTTTAGACCAGTCCGTTTTTGCTTCACTGGTCATCAAATTCGCTGCAGTATTTGCTACATCATTTTCAATCAAATGATCTGGCCTTTGGTGTCTTTGAGTACAATCTCCATTTTCTTTGCAGAGTCTGTCAGAGCCTGCAAACACGGACAAAAAGTGCAAGTGATACAATTCAAAATTATACCGAAAGTCAATAGTCCTTGAGTTTTAGCAGGATTTGTAGACACAAATTTGGGGGAAGACTACACAGTTTGCAAGATTCACCAATCATTTCACGCAAGTGTCGTTGGCGTTTTGTTTCATCGTTTGTGTGCGACAAGGAACTGCCACATTTCTCTATTTTCACAAAAAATGCGACAGTGTTCAACCGGATAGAGGCCTATGTCTTGAAACACCGGCAACGAGGAACAAGAAAGGTGTCGTTTTATCGATAAGATATGTCTACGTTGGTGTCAAATAGATATGTGTGTCACTATTGGCACTGCGAGACTTGTTGTTCTCTTCCATGGAACCACCAAGTCGGACTTGTTGTGGACACAAAAAGCAAACAGAAACTCCTCTCACAAGATGCTAATGGAGCTGCAGCGTAGCAATTCAACATACACAATTCGTGCCACGATTACAGAGGCTAAATCACAATTTCCAAACAACAACACAAAACGACTGAAGGACTCCCTTTTCCAATCATTTTGTCTTGGCAAAGTATGACAATCAAAACGCTAGAAGTATGCGTTTGCCTGGACCTATTCATATCATTATCACACAAATTTGCCACACTTTGTCAAAATACTGCAACAACAGAAAAACATGCAATCATTAACGCCTTCATGATATGTTTTTTTGTAATCAGTGGCCGAGCGATTCGCTGGGAAGTGTCGGTCCAAGAACAAAGCTATCTTTGTAATGTGAACTGAATGCAAATGCACCACTTAGCATGGGATGAGAGCCTTGCCGCACTCGCTATATTGGAGATCAAAAAACCATGCGGAACAGCAAACCAACAAAAAAAACCTTTGACTTTGATTACAAATCTTTAAAACCCAAACGGAAACAGGAAGGCCGTGCCAATGCGTCGCATTGATTGATTCTGAAACTGCTTCAAGTTTTGAACTTACATGCAGGAAAACCGTAAAAAGGTGTTCATAAACACAATGCGTTTAAAATACGTGATGTGGAACACATGACAAATCACCAAGTTTTCTCAGACATCAATGAAAGGAGTCAAGGTTGACGCACCCCACCCAGTGTTCCAAAACAACTCAATCAACCGTTTCGTGACTCGAAATTCGATGTTCTTTGGGGCAAGAATGTCACGAAATAAAATATGGTTCGCGCAAATCGGAAAAAGTACCTCTTAAAAAGTGAATTCAAGCAAGGTGCCAAAACAAAATCAATAAGTTATCATTTTTGGCCATCAACCATCGACCATGGACCGTTAACAATTAACCGTTTACCCTGAACCAAAAATCGTTCACCATCAACCAGCAACTATCAACCCATCAACCTTTTCAACCCATATGAACCCTGAAGCGTTTGCCCTTCACAGGTACCCTGCCCGTAAACCATTGACAACTTCCCATGAACCATCTACCATTGATCACCCAACAACGACTACACGCCGGATATTCATGATTCCAGCAAGTTCATCAAAAATTCGCCGACAGAAAAACTATCATCAAAGACTACCCTCAAAGACTGCTTTACGTACAATCACCAGCACCGGCAGCATCACCATCACCACCATCCTAAACATCACCACCACCACAACCACCACCACAAAGAATTTTAACACCAACAACCTTTAATTTCACCAACCACCTTTCCACCCATCCCCTTTGCACCAAACACCTTTTACACCAAACGATTTTTACACCACACGTTTTTTGCACCACGCAACTTTGCCAAACAGTAGACACACTTTACATCAAATAAGAATCTATCAATCTGGCACATTTAAGAAAATCAATCCATCAAACTTCACATTTTCACGCTTAGAAGCACAACACATCATTTTGAATCCAACAAAATTGAGGATTCGTGGGGCATGTGGCAGTTTCCTTGATCCTAATGTGGTGAATGTAAGAGCTTACCTGTTGACCATCAAGAATATAGTTGTAGCTCCGACAACCTGCTCCTGTAGGGGTTGGACGCGAAGTCAATGAAGGCAAAAACCCGAAGCTCCAAGGAGCAAGCTGCAAGCCGAACGATTAATCCAATCTGTCATGACACTGCAACCTGAGCATGATGCTCAGGCCAAGCTCACAAGTAGCAACCTGCAACGATGCACGACGAGCAGGGTTTGCGTCGGCATCGAAAGTGATCCAACCACTCTTGGCCGTAATGCGGGGCTGGGCCCCCACCACCTAAAAGAAATGATGAAACGTCTGTCCAAATCACGTCGATTGATAATGTGTAAACTCTCTTTGGTGTGACATGGGTTGTCATATCTTGTCATGATCAACTTGGCTGCGATTCTGCAGACCCTTTTGTGTGTCAAAGGAAAAAGGTGCGCCGTGATCTTGCGAGTTAGGTTATGAGCCCAACCTTTCACGCTTTTTAGAATCATGGCAATGGTGCGGTCTACATCGGCACCTGGGAACCCTTTTTGGAGTCAGCGAGTTCGAGATGAATGGCAACTGGCTTCGATGAGGCCAAGCGAGTTACCACCCATTCCAGTGGACTCCGATCTGGATGGTGATGAGAAGGTTCCTTTGGGGGATGGTGCTCAAGAGGAACATCGTGGAAGGTCTCGCAGTCGGCCTCAAAAAGATGGCGATGAGCAGGTTGGAACTGGCAGCCAAGCGGAAGCATTCCGAACACCGGAGCAGGTAGCTGTGAAGGTGGAAAGGGGATGGGCTGAGCCGTCAGTGGATGAACAACAGAGAGAACTTGAAGAAAGGGAGTCTTTGGAAGAGGCTCTTAGCCGAGAGATGGATGATTGGTTTCGGTCACGTCGTGAGGAAGCGACGGAGAAGCCTGAGGACTTGCTGAAGATGCAGGCCCAACGTCTGAAGGATCAGGCACAACGCTTGAAGGAGGAGAACATGGCGCTGCTTCGGGAGCAGAACTTGAAGCTGATGAAGGAGGTAGAGAAGTTGAAGAGTCAGAGCCATGGAGCGGGGGAGGGTGGCCAGTCGTCAGGGTCTGAGTGGTCAACAGTGTCCCCTCCAGTTCCTAGAGCTATGTCCCCAAAGCGCATTGTGAGAACTTTGTCTCCGTCTGGGTTGAAGATGACGCCTGGAGGAACAAGAGTCCCGAGTTGTCCACCACCACCAGACAGTCCGGTGTTGGATTGGTCTCAGATGCCACAATGGCCACCACAACCGCCAGTGTACTATGACAAGGTGTCGATGGATGTCAAGTATGGCAGGATTTGCGATCGGCAGTGGTCGCCAAGGAATGCACGTGTGGATCAAAGGCATCTTGGCTGGCAGACTTTTGGAGAAGAGCATGGTGGTCATGATGGTGGAGCTGGAGAAGTTCGGGCTGGCAGGCGTGATGGTCTACCTCATCATGATGGTGGAGCTGGAGAAGTTCGGGCTAGCAGGCGTGATGTTCTACTTCAACATGACTGTGGAGCTGGAGACGTTCGGGCTAGCAGGCGTGATGATCTACTTCAACGCGATTGTCGAGTAGGCGATAGTCGGGCTTGGCAGCACGATGAAGCTCAACATGGAGATCGGGCTGGCAGGCGAGGTGATCTATGTCATCCTGATAAGCGAGCACGAAGTGACTGGTCAGATCAACGTGATGAAAGAGCTCTACATGATGGTCCACAGCGTGAAGAAAGGGCTGAGGATGAGAGAACAGTGAAGTTGGAGAAGCAGGTTGAAGAGCTGAAGGAGGAGCTGGAAAAGCAGGTGAGGAAGTTTCAGGCCCCTGCTTGGTCTTCGCTGTTCCACAAGGAGGAGATCAAAGGAGGTGGTCATGAGGATCACACGGAAGATTCACTGCGGAGTTTTCCAATTGTCCTGCCGAAGTTGCCGGAGCCGACAGTGCGGAACGCATCGTTGGAGGCAGGAGACTGGTTGACACAGGTGAGACCGCTGATTGCTGATGTTTCAACAAAGGCAGTGCAGTGGTGGGACAATGTGGTCAAGGCAACCTTTGATCAATATCGGTTGTGGCTGGCAGCTAGTCCACTGGAGAGATTGAGGATTCCAGCGCCAAGTGAGCAAGAGCTTTCCAAAGGCTATCAGAGACTTGCCCAAAGGGTCTCGGTGATGATGATGCAGAGTCTCCCAGAAGGATTGAAACAAGAGATGATTGCGATGCGACAAATGGACTCGGTCAACATCCTCTACAAGATCTTCAAGACGTATCAGCCTGGTGGCTTAGCTGAACGTCGTCAGATGTTGGCAGAGCTCAC
The DNA here is from genome assembly GCA_000507305.1 of Breviolum minutum Mf 1.05b.01. NCBI lineage: Eukaryota > Dinophyceae > Suessiales > Symbiodiniaceae > Breviolum > Breviolum minutum. Next base: position 93,215 of record DF239894.1, read on the forward strand.
AGTTACTGGTGCTGCCACTACAGCAAGTGAAGCTGTTGCATCGCTTAGACTTTGGAAGCGACAAGCTCAGAGAGCTCAGGGGCTTCGTGTGGTGATGCCGGATGCGGTACTGCAGGTGAAGGCTTTGTCCACCATCATGGAACAGCTTTTGGCGGTGGATACTCAGGCAGCGTTTCGAGTCAACGCTTACAGAATGCAACATGGCATCGATGTGGCGCCGTCTGAGGTGGACATCAACCTGTTCTTTGAGCTGCTTTTGGCGGAGGCGGAGCAAATGGTGACGAGTACTTCAAGAACAAGTGAGGTTACAGGATCCAAGGAAGTTAAGCCTGGGGTCAAGGTGCTTCAGACTGTGAAGAATGGGATTTGCCAGTTTTGGGGCTCGGCTGAAAGATGTAGATTTGGCCGGCGATGCAAGTTCAACCATGACTGGCAGCAATTGAGTGACAAGAGTGGTAGATGTTGGCTATGCAGCAGTCAGAAGCATCTGAAACATGACTGTCCGACTATGAAGGGTGAGAACGGTGAGGAGGATCCACCGAAGAGCTCGGTGGGGGGGAGTGACACGTTCTCAACCGGAAAGTCTGGAGGAGGAAAAGGAAGTGGCTATAAGGGATATGGAGATAGAGAAAAAGGTTTTGGAAAGAAGGGTGGAAAGAAAGGAAAGTTTGGTAGCAATGGAGCAACAGGCAATGGCAAAGGAGGAGCGGTTGATCAACAAGGAGATGCTGCAGGAGCTGTTGCTGATACCAAGAAAGATAGCAAAGAACAAGAGGCTGAAGGAAGAAGCAAGAATGATCAGGAGAAAGGAAGTGGTGAGAAGCCAGAGACAAAGATCTTGGAGGAGGTCACACACCTGCTGAAGTCGATGAGGATTCAAACTGCAGAACCCCAGATGAGAGTGTGTCAGGTGAAGCAGTTGTCAGCAAGTGAACCGAGGTCGGCTTTGTTGGATAGTGGGGCTACTCATTGCTTGAGAAAGGCATCATCACTTCAGGAGTGGGATAGTGCAGCTCCAGTGCGTGTGATGTTGGCTAGTGGTGAAGCAGAACTACGTCAATGTCAAGAGACGTCTACGTTGCTGACGCAGGAGGAGGTGCAAATGGTCCTGCCGGTGGCGAAGATCTTAGAAGTAGGATATACGCTGCTCTGGACAAAGGAAGGATGCCGAGTTGAACACCCAAGTCTTGGAAAGGTTCCAGTGAGGCTAGCTCAAGGATGTCCAACTGTGGGAGATGATTGGGGAAAAATGATGATGCAGGACATCGAGGATTTAGAGAAGAGAAGAGCGAAGATCAGATCAATCTTGGTCGATGGAGTTTTGGCTGAGGATGAGTATGAGAAAAAGGTTGCTGAGTTGAGGACGATGTTTCCTGTTGCACCACTCAGGGTGTTGGAGCGGATTCCAGGAGAGGAGTCGTGGGATGCAAATCAACTACCGTTTAATAGGAAAGCAAGAAGAAAGATCATGAAGGCAGACAGGGTGATGGTGAACATGTTTGCTGGAAGTGATGTGAAGAGGTGGTCAGTGGTGGAGGATCAGTCGACTGCGGTGATATCCATTGACGTGATGCATGGTGGGAATGCGTTGTGTCCTCATCTCACGGGCTGGCTGAACTCTGTCATTGATACTGGAAAAGTGGTCATGTGGACATCAGGTCCTCCATGCAGAACGGTGTCAATACTTCGGAAGAGAGGTGCGTGGGATAATGGGCCGCAACAACTGAGGAGCAGAATGGGAGAGAAGAGGTACGGCCTTGACGGGCTGACAGCGGCTCAAAGAGAGTTGGTGGATCATGACTCGGCGATTTGGTTAAAAAATCTATGGTGGATGAGGCGAGTCAAGAAGAAGAACCCTCGTGCAGAACTTCTCCTAGAACAACCACAGGATCCGGAGGAGTGGCTGAAGGAGGGAAACAGTGGAAGTGAGTATGACAGGTGTCCAAGCTTCCTGATATGGCCTGAGACACAGGAGATGATCAAGGATTTGAAGCTGACAACTACACGTTTCGATCAAGGAGCAGTTGGAGCTGGGACACCAAAGCCAACTGCGGTTGTCAGTGATGTTCAGGAGATCCAGTGTTTCGAAGGCTTGAAAGCGAAGAGGAAGGATGAAGAATGGCCTGAACGAGTCGAAGAAGGCATAGAGAAGTCGAGAAGGATGGCACAGTGGGCTCCTGGAATGGTGAGAGCTATCGTTGCAGCTATGAGGAGACTTGACAAGAAGCAGGAGGCAGTGGTTAAGGCTCTAACTGCAAAAGAAAAGGCTGAGGTTGCAGATTGGGAGGCTCATTTTGCATCGGGCCATATCCCGTTTCGGCGGGACTGCATGTGTTGTGTTTGGAGTCGATGGGGAGGAGCCGTCCTAGGAGGAGACAGAGTCATCCAGACAGCTACACGATGGCTATTGATGTCACAGGGCCTTTTCAGCCTGGAGAAGACCAAGAACTGCACCAGCCAAGGTACATCATGGTAGCCACTGTGACTATTCCTATGAAGGGTGGAGAGCCTTTACCGTATGGGTTGAAGGAGATGGGCTTCAGAAAAAGGAAAGAGAACAAGCAGTGTTGGATGTTCAAGATGAGGGCTCCGTTTTTGGGGCAGCGACCAAGGAAGAAGGACAAAAAGAACAAGATGAAGGCTCCGTTTTGGGAACGGCGGCCTCGCAAAAAGGACAAAAAGAACAAGATGAAGGCTCCGTTTTGGGAACGGCGGCCTCGCAAAAAGGACAAGAAGAACAAGTCTGGGATTGTGAGGAAGAAGAACAGCAAGAGGAGCTATCTCAGGCAGAAGTGACTGAGATGGAAAAGGCGAATGAGGAATGGAAGAAGTTTCTTGTTGAAGTCAAGGAACAGGAGATGCAAACATTGACATGGGGTGTTCCGTTGAAGAGTCGAAATGCCAAGGATGTCGTGGAAGCCCTGAGTCGAATCCATACGAGGTTTAGAGCGATGCAAGTCCCAATCTACAGGTTGCATAGCGACAGAGCTCGTGAATTTGTGAGCGCTGAGGTTAAGAAGTGGGCTCGCAGTCAGTCCTTGCTGCAAACTTACACAGCAGGAGACGAGCCGCAAAGCAACGGACGTTGTGAGCGGGAGGTGGGCATCATCAAGGCTCGTACTAGGGTGCTGCTTCGAGCCTCAAGATCAGCGATCCATCTGTGGCCATTAGCTGCTCGACAGGCGATGGAAGAGAGGTGCCGAGAGCAGTTGGCGAAGATGGGTATCAGGACACCACCCATCTTGCCGTTCGGTGAATGGCTGTTGCCAGGCGAAAGTCGTGGTTCAATCGCAGTGAGCCGTGGAAATGGCCTATGGAAAGAGTCAAGTGTTATGGACCTGCAGCCGACATGGGGTTGGGGAGCCGGGGTCACTACGTTCGAAGACGGAAAATTCATTAGATCAACGATCATCGTCGTCCCAAAGCAGAAGGCCGAGACGTTAGAGGAGGTTCGTCAACAGCGGCAACAAGGATTGGGAGATGGTGTAACCCTTGACGCACAGGGCTCTGTGGAGGACGCAACCTTGGACGTCAAGGGGGACCACCGGGAGGAGCAAGAGCAAATGTGGGATCCGGATGAGTTGGAGATTCTGATGGAGAAAGTGGCGCAGCTTGAGGAGGATTTTCCACGGGGTCAGGATCGAGAGTCGACTTCGAGGGCAACTACCAGCAAGCCGAGGCTGAAGAGAAACCCATTATTGGATCATGAGCGTCAGGCAGCAGTTTCCCTTTGCCAGCTTCAGGGAAAGGGGGAGTGGCAAGAGGAAGAGGAGAATCGGGTTGCACTACAGTTATGGCAACATCGTGAACTCACAAAGATACTGCAAGAGGAAGTGAGCAATTGGTTAGAAGGAAATGAAGGTTCGGCAGCAACAGTGAAGGCTGTCAGGCAGGAAGTGAAGAATCTTGAAAGTCAATTAGCTCGGGCACATGTTGAAGAATGTGAGATTCATGTTAAATCGTTGCAAGCCAAGATGGAGCAGGAGGTACTTCAAACACGGGTGGTGGAGATGAGCGAGGTTAGACAGGACTTGGAAGGTTGGAGAGAAGCCTTCGTCAAGGAATACAAGAGTTTGACATCTGGTCCTGTGGTTCCTATGTCGGCTGAAGAGTATGCGGAGTTGGAGGCAACGGGTGTGGAAATCGAAAGGTTGCCAATGAAAAGTGTCACAACGTTGAAACCACCAAACAGGAGAAAAGCTCGACTGGTGGTATGCGGAAATTGGTCTGATAAGGAGCCGGAGATGGATGTCTCAGTTGGAGGTGCTTGCACGATGACGCTCAGGACTGTGGTTCACATGGCAATCAACGAGGGCTGGTCAATGGGAAGCATAGATGTGACTGGTGCTTTCTTACAAGCTCCGAGGCGTTGCAATGCAAGAATCACGGTGCAGAGCCGCCATCAATCCTCCGGTCCCTTGGATTGGTAGGACCGGGGGAGAAGTGGAAGGTGCAATGCGCACTTTACGGAATGGTGGAGTCACCATCAGACTGGGCAGCACATCGTGATGGCTGTATGGACAACATGGTATGGAAAGATGACCAAGGATCCTATAGATTGCGAAGAACTCCAGAGCGTCATCTCTGGAACATAGAGGATGACAAGGGCAGGCTACGAGGTGCAGTAGTAGTCTACGTCGACGACCTTTTTGTGGTGGCTGAAGAAACGAAGATTGGAGGAGTCTTTGAGGCCATAAAAAGGACGTGGCAATGCTCGGAGGAGGAGAGAGTCACGGAAGATGCATGGATGAGATTCTGTGGATATGAATTGAAGAAGACAAAAGATGGAGTGATGATAGCCCAGCCGGGTTACACTGAGGACTTGTTGAGAAGGCGACAAGTCGAAGGAACTGAGGAGTGTCCATGCCCGAAGGTGGACGATCAGGAGGATGAAGAGAATGATGATGGCCGCATACTCCGTGAAGCTCAAACAATCACGGGGGAACTCATGTGGTTGAGTGGTCGTAGCAGACCCGACATCTCGTATGTCGTAGGGCTGATGAGTCGACTACTTCATCGGCGGCCAGGCTATGTTTGTAGTATCGGCAGGCATGTTCTGAAGTACCTGAATGGCACAAAGAGCTTTGGACTGGAGTACCTGCCCTTTGAGAAGGCCAAGTGTCGGAATTCACAGCATCTTCCGTGTGATCGACTATGGGAACAAGTCATTGCCCATGCTGATGCGTCTTTTGCACCCCCACATGAAAAACATCGTTCAGTGCAATCAGTGGTTCTGGAGCATGCCGGGAACATCTTAATGTGGGAAACCACCAGACAACCTTTTATAGCACAATCCACTGCTGAAGCAGAAGTTCTAGGCTACAACGAAGCCTATCAAGCTACAGAATCGATGTCTTCCCTACTACAGATCTTCATGAAGAAGCCTATTGAGAAGGTGTTGCTGGGGGACAACAAAGCGGCTCTCACTTTGTGTTGTTCCGAGACGGGACCGTGGAGGACCCGCCACATCAGACTCCGGGCGGCGAAGCTACGTGAAGCATTGGCGGTAGGGTCTGATTGGAAAGCTCTTCATCTTGCTGGTGGAGAGTTGGTAGCGGATGGAGGCACGAAGGCATTGCTCGGCCAGGCGTTCATGAAGTTTAGAACGTTGCTTGGAATGGCTGATGGTAGTAGGGTTGTAGGTGTCTTGAAAAGATGTACAGTGGGTAGCATGATGACGAGTCTCGGTAGGGTAGAGCTTGATCGAGTTTTGCTTGCGATGGGTGGGTTACTCATTTCAAGCGGGGTACTCACTGTAGGACTTCTCCTTGCATTGGTAGCTTGTTTGAAGATGTGGGATGGCACAAGAGCTAGAAGCCTAAGACCTGAAAGTAGACCGCAACAAGACTCCAACAAAATTGGGAAGGGAGAAGGAGCACAATGTAAAGGGTTCGGTCGAAGCGGCACGACCACCAATAGGAAGATGGGTTCAGGCAAACCATCTGGGTCCCCAGAAACCCCCTTAGGGAGTGATCCATGGGATCGCAAATGTAGCGTAGCAGTCCGGGCGTTGCGCTTTGATGGCAAGAAGGAAGATCCGAAGAAGCCGGGTGCTCAGCGGCGTGGCTATAATGCGATGCCCTTGCATGACCGACTGCAGAAGATTGCTGATCAGGGCAAGGTTGTGGATGAAAAGGTGGACCAGCTTGCTGAAGAGTTGGAGAAAACCTTGAAAACGTTAGATGAGGAAGTTCCCCGTGGCAGGAGTGCAAGCTCCTCGGGGTTGAACTCGACTACATCAGGGACTATGGGTACGGCAACATCACCATGGAACTCCGAGGAGTTTCAGAAGCCACCACGATTGGTGTCAGATCAGTGGCGGCTGGACTTCTATGAGTCGGGATGGATTATTCGAACTCATGGAAAGGCTCGAAAGGCTCCATTTCATCCAGTTCATCGATCGTTTCCTGGAGAATCCGGTCAGCTCAGTGAGGAAAGAGTGACAGTGCTTTTTGATCCAGCCGGAAATCGGGAAGTGAAGTGCGATAACTGGTCTGGACGTCCATGGAGGTTTGAAGATCGGAGCAAGACTTGGAAGGGCTACACCTTTTTCAAGAAGAAGTTGGTTGCGGATGCTACCACCACAAGTGGTGCTACGGCGAGTGGTGCTGCTGTGGGTAGCGCTGATGAAGTGAAGCCGCAAGTCGAAACAGTATCAAGTGATGGAAGTTTCGAACAGATAGACGATTAGGGTCTTGAGTCTGAACCTTTTCGGTGAGACACTTCAAATGGCAGTCCCCGAAGTGCAATGAAAGGGCTTTTTTCTGCAAAATGCAGAAGGGGGAGTGTGTAAACTCTCTTTGGTGTGACATGGGTTGTCATATCTTGTCATGATCAACTTGGCTGCGATTCTGCAGACCCTTTTGTGTGTCAAAGGAAAAAGGTGCGCCGTGATCTTGCGAGTTAGATAAAATGACGCATAAATGCATCCTCAACACCACAAAAAGGGCAACAGATCTTGTTTAAGGGCAAATTGGCACGTCTGGTAAGGGAAGTGGCCGCCCCCCCCAAACCTGTGCAACCACGAGCTCTTTCTGAAGAAGCGCTCTGTCGGATGCGACGTGCGCTGTTCAGCAGTTCCCCACTGGGAAGTCCAAAGAAGAACTCGATGCTCTGCTTTTTGACAGGGCTGCCAGGCGCAGCCACACGAATCCGTATTTTTTTCTTTTTTCCTGCATTGCCGGACTAGTGCGAGACATGGTCGGTCAACAACTGGAATTGATTGTGAAGACAAATTTCCCCGAAAAGAGAAACAACCGAAACACAGAACCAACCAACAAACAACACCCACACACCCGCCAGGCACCAAGCCAGGCAGAAAGCCCAGGGAAATTTGCGAACTAAGTGAAACAGGTGCAACATACGCGCCCCTCTCAGCCCCTCAAAGGTTCTCTTCCACCAAGTTGTAATTCTCCACCTTGTCCATGTTCAGATGTCAGCCATATCAATCAGCACCTTGACACCTAGGCGCGTCTCTAACGTCTGGAAGACGTCGACGCTTGAGTTGATACGTACCCTCTCTCGTCTGCCACCTTTTTGCACAATTCTCTATGAATGCATGAACTTCCGACTGTGCTGCTGTGTCCTTGTCTGAAAGCGCCTTCAGTAACGTCTTGAAGTCATAGACAAACGGTACACTTTGTTTTTCAAACTGTGCCATCCAATCTTGGCAAGTCTTCCACCATGCTTTGACCTCCTCGATTCCAGCCTGACGATACCTTTTCTCGTCATAAGGGTCTGTGCGGTTGCGTGTGGAGGCCTTGTCAAAGAGCAGAGCATCAAGTTCTCCTTTGGATTTCCCCGTGGGTGCATTGACGTACATTCAGTCAGCAGCACCCCCCACCGTAACTTGACCTCCCTCCAGAGATGCTGGGCCTGCAGCCTTCTCCGCTCTTTGCTGAATACCTGCGCTGAGATTTCCTCTGCGAGCGGGTTGTGAAGGTAGGCCAAAGGTTCTTCTGCGATAGCATGAAATTCAGCCAGTCATCCGCATCTTGGCGGCCTGGCAGCATGATACCAACTGTAAGCCTTTCTCCTCGAGCGCCCTGTCATGCCGCAGAACACTTCTGCGAAAACACGTCACAAAGGATACCCTCCTGCAACACCCCATAGCTTTCCAAGAAAGCTTTTTCATCCAATTCAAGCCAGAAGACCCTACTGCTAACATTAAGCACCGGCACAATTGTAGCACCTGGCAATGACCATTGCCTGATCTTGTACTTCACTTCAGTGCTGTCAGTCTCCTCCATTGCCTCTATTGCTATTGGAACCTGAAGCCCCCTTGACTATTTTGGTGCCAAGGATGCACTCTGGACCACGTCTGGGCAGGCCCTGAGACGGACCGACCATGCTGCGGGTAGGTGGACTCTCTTGATGGAGGCGACCAGCTGAATAGTCTCTCAGACACCATCGGCGCCCAGCAGGCTGGAAACCAGACATAAAGCGTTCTCATTAGGCTACTTGCCCCAAACCATTGGATAAATCCACCTCGATCATTCGGGTGAGGCGCACCGGCATGGTACTTCCTCTTTCCCTTCTGCTCCTTGTTTTCCCTAAATGTGACCTTGACCAACTCCGTGCAACCACGAGCCCTTTCAGAGGAGGGGCTCGGTCGGATGCGTCTTGCACTGTTCAGGAATTCCAGGTACAACGGCAAAACCCAGAACTTAGGTGTGAGAAGAAAAGTATCTTTGTCAAAGAGGATCTCAGAGTCATGACCCAGAAAAACTTCGCATTAGCAATGCAATAGCATCTGCAAGGTACTCAGCCAAGATCCAGGTGAGATGCGTGGCCGTCTGAACGACCCTGCCATTGTGTGCCTCTGGATTCTGATTGGTGGCCAAGACTTGAAAGCAATACCACAGGAATCCGTGTGAAGAAAAACCATGTCGTGGTGCTGCAATCAAAGAAGTCCAAGCATGGTGGAGGCATGGCACACTTCAAAGGACAAAGTGCGCCGTTGGTCTTCGACTTCAAGAGCCTTATCTGGTAAGGAAGCAGAAGCTCTGTGGGAAGTGGATGCATTTATGGAGCATTTTGCAAAAAGGTGGCAGACTAGAGAGGGCACTTGTCAACTCAAGCGACGTCGACTGAAGCCTACTTCACTTTCAAGGTCAAACCGATGGCAGGCGGATGCGAAAGGATGCTGCCCTGTGCTAGAGTCACGCATCAATGTTAACTGGCTCACCTTCAACCCTCGCATGTTTGTTTCACTCTATCCCAGGCTCAGAGAAGGCATACTTTGTGATGTGTTCATACAGAAAGCAGTGGCTGCCTGGGACTGTGCTCCTGGCAATCGAATCATGGTAAGTTTGCTACTGTCAGGGCCAATGGAAATGGATCAGTGGTTAAAAGGGGTGAGAACGTGCACCAATATGTGGCCGCTGCAAAAAAGCGAGCAGGCTGTAACCAATCAAATGGCGACTGAAGTCTTCATGCGACGAGAACGCAGGAGACTTCAAGCGAGGCATGTCTGGGATAAAATTGAACCAGTCTGGACAAGGATCGTTGACCGAGTCTGGAAACAACCCACGGGACTCCCATATGATGCGCTGTTCAGACGTCTCTTTTTACATGAGTACAAGGAAGAATCCAGGTGGCTGGAGAACTCCTATAGGGGAAAAGACAGGCGATGGGTCCAACAGCACTGGGCGCTGTTGCCCTTATCCACCCATAGTTTGGTGCCATTGTTGGTGGCTGGGAACTGTCTCCCTTACTATCAGCCCGAGTTTCTTGCAATTCACAGCTTTGGTGGCCAGTTGGCACTAGTCTACAGAAGGCCTGATCCCTACTAACCCAGGGTACAGAAGTGAACAAAGAGCGGTCACGTCCAGACATTTCCCCCAGATTCCAGTGGCCTGGCGCTGACAAAACGATTTCTATGCCAGAGCAAAGGGTGCAACTCGCCATGCTTGGGCAAGCACAGGATACCATGACATATTGTGTCTGATGCCCCTTGCCATCCAAGGCGACTACTTTTGGGTGATTGGGCAAAAGTAGAAGAGTTGGTAAGTGGACTGGGCGCTGTTGCAGACCCCTAGTGATCTTGTTTTGAAGCGGGATAAGCGTTTCCATGCTTTTAGACTGCCATGAGCCTTTCCTCCTGTCAAGAGGGTCGTCCCATTGCAACATGGCCCGAGCCTCAGTGTGGACCCTTACTGCGGCCTGACTGTGCAAAACCAGATGAGCTTGTCCAGGACTTACCCTATAAGGCACTGTAGTTAACTTCCGCACTCGCCTCTCATTCCCACTGGCTGTCCGAGTGAGAAGAGCCACGAGGTTGTACTAGGATTTTGTCTGTGAGAAACATCAGGACGGCGGATGATGTGCATTCTCGTACAGGAGATTTTCAAACGAACCTTGCAACTTTTCCAGGGCACGTGAAAAGTAGTCTCTGGAAGATGAAGCAACTGGCATGTTCATAGACTACACAGCCTGCTACGTGATGACATAAGAGGTCAAGAAGGACGTCAACAAGGTTGTCAACCAATGGTGCTCACTCCGGTCTTCTTGGCAACAGCAGGCTCTCAGCAGCTTGGGTGGATCTGTCTTTCTGTCTGCAGTTCAGACCTCTTGCACCATCGTGTGCTAAGACAAGGCACACACGTCCTGTAGGCAGCCAACCGGCACACACGTCCTGTAGGCAGCCAACCTAGTGTCGGAAAGTCACTGCTGCTCCAGGTTGAACACGTCTCTCTTACTTGTTAGCCTTTGAGCATGGTCTGAGGGACATGCTCAATGCAGGTGACGACTGGTCTCATCTGACAAGCACAGACCTCAAGGAAATCGTGTATGGTACATGGTTTAACAGCAAAGGTACACTCACACTTGATCCTTGAGATAGAGGGCATCCATGACATCCCCTTGCAGCGTTCAAGGAATTAAGGTGCCATCCTAGGAGGGTGCGCCTCTCACAACGGAGGCCGTGTCCGTTGTCGAACGCTGGAATCTACCAAGCTTGTGAATGCCAAACATGATGAGGGAGAAGGTCTGTCCGATACCAAGCTACATCGGTCTTCCAACTTCTATGCAGGAAACTATGGTTCGTAGGAAAAAGATTGCGATTTCTGACATTGTCACGATGTCTACTTCCTAGGCGGGTGTCTCACGGAGTTTGCACAACTAGATCTGCGGAGAGAATGATGCACATCACGTCTGTCGACTCTGAGGTTTCACTTCATTCCTCTGCCTCAGACAAGTTCCATTGCTCCTGGACTAGAGTGAAGCTGCACGTTGGCTCTGAAGCACCCAGCACAAAGACTCCCTGAGAGGAAGAGTATCTGACTCTCCGGTGCTTTGTCGGTCTCTCCAACTCTGCATCGGTCGACAATTGGGAAGCTAAGATCGAAGGTGACACTGCTTCTGAGGAGCATCTTCCACGAGTTGCTGTTGTGCAGAGCCAAAATATGAAGGTACATCTTGGAGCAAATCTTCTCAGCATTTGGGAACGGCTGCTTCTATGTCAGCGAAGTCTGCTCTGTTTCCAATTGCGTCGGCTTTGGTGTTGCCCACACACGACCAGTTTGATACATTTCGCTGTCTCCTTCTAAGCAGTGCGAAAAATGGACTACTTCGATTTGTGGACTGCGACACATGCCTGCTCACCTTGAAGGCATTTGCAGGTCCGTGTATGGTGTATGCCAACAGCTTCAACAGGTGTTTCCACCTCATCTGGCGATGTTACTGCTGGTGGTGCCGGTTCTACCGCATTGTCTCGTACCGCAGAATACCATTCCATCAAGTTGCGATGACTGGACAACTCGAACATCATGAGTACGATCTCTCTGATAATTCGGGCACCAAAACCGAACAACCAGAGGTTTCTTAGTGATTTGCTGATGCTCAAACGATCTTCGGGCCCGAGGGTCCATGATGCGCCCAGCTCCACCAGGCGGCTGCCTAAAAAATCTTCCCCAGTGTTTCGACCGGCTATCGTCACCCGACAAAGAAGAAGTTGCTTGATGGAACGGTATTGTCAAATCGAAGGAACGGTTACCGGGGCTCTGAAAGAACTTCGAAGTTTGGACTACTGTCTAGGGTACATGTCGTCCCTCTATAACAAACACTTACTCTCTTCTTCAAGCATACTGAATGTGGGTGCCCATGGACTTGCTGCATGCTGATTGTGCAGTAGTTGGCATGTGTCTCCCTTTCCTGCAGACTTTCCGAATTTCAAATTTTATCCTATAGTGATTGCTTGACTTTTGGTTTATAATTTAGTTGTGCTATTTGTTGGTGGCTGGGAACTGTCTCTCTTCCATCAACCACCTTGCAAGCCTTGTAGAGAATGCAGCTTGTTAAAGTTTTGCGAGCTCTTGTGTACTGAGGTGTTATACGTCTTCCTGAAGGAGAACTAATCAATTAACACCAGCTTCACCCGAAGCGTCTGATGAGGCAGACGTGTGATGACAACTTGGCGTACTCGACCATTCTTTTCAGCAATCCCACTACGGAGCAACTGGTACAGAGGTCAGTTGGCGCATAGCCTTTTAGTAACACTCTACTGCCCATTCAGCGGATAAGACTGGGACGGGAGGTTTTCTTCACCGTGGTCACACTTGTTCCGTTAGGATGGTGATGCTTTTGAGAGACGTGCATTATGATCACCTTGAAATAGAGAACGGACATCGACAGCAAGGCTACAGTGACATGGAGGCTGGAAATACCGGCAAATCCTCACTGAGGCTGGTCCCTCGGTACATAGAGTTTGCTCGGAGTCCAACTTTTCTGGAGCTCCACGGTGAATTGCCACCTAGACTTGAGTGCCAAACGTTCAAACAACAGTTCACCTGATAGGAACATTCCTCAATTCACCTTTCCATTCTACCGTTTATACACATTGCACAGCTGGACGCTGTTGTTCTTACTGTGCTAGTTGGCCACCTGAGCTGTGCTACACCTCAAGTCTTGCAATTTGGCGACATGCTGGGTGGGTCATAACTGCACAGCTGCCAGGTGGCCATCGATGGTGCCATATTGAGGTGCCAGCAGGTTGGCTATCAGAGTCTAGTCAATACCCTGGCCTCCTTCGTGTTCTGGAGCCCTCCCAACGCGGTGCACCATTGAGAGTGCCCTTGCTAGTCTTTGCTGTGGAAGCTGCAATCCAGGATGCTCTTGGCGACAAAGCCATACGTGCACCCGGTAGCGCAGGGTTTAGCAGCATTGAAGAAGCAATGGGTTCATGGTAATGGTCTATGGTAGGTGATCAGCGGACAACCCGGCATTCTCTGCTACATGCAATTAAGGAGCTCAGAGGTCACAAGGTGGCCAACGACCACGACAAGGGCAACATTACCCGGTTGCGAACTGACTGCAACCTGGTGCTATTCTCTTGACCCTCTAGTACCACAGACTGTGATCAGGCAGTAAAGGCAACGTGCGCTTGGATATGGCAGTTCCTGCTTGGGGGCTTATTATGCACGGACAAGAGGATGGTGCTGGCGTCAGCCGCTGGCCTCAGACTCTCAGGCCGTCGTGCCAGAGATGACTAACCTACCTCACCTCATTGGGCGTGCCACAGACATCTTTACCCCACAAGTAATCTACTGGGCCTGTCAGTGCCGGGTCCATACCTTGTGCAGCTTCATCTGTGACCACGTGGGTGAACCAACCCACTCTGACGGACAATAGGCGCCTAAATGTGGTGGAGGGTGAATTTCCAATTTTTCAATAGTTGGTAAGAAGGACTCTTTCATCTATGCTGTGGTCTAATACTGGGGACGTGGAAGGAGCTTCTTCCATCTCTCCTTTGAGTCATCTGGACTAAGTAAGTATGCGGCAAGATGTGGGCTATGTTGACACGTGNATCGTTGTCTTTTGTTTGTGTTTGGTTGCTGTGTTTTGTTTGTTTTGTTTGTTGGTTTCCATAGACACCTTGCTTTCCTTTTCACCTATTCTCCAATAAGTGGGAATAGCCAATCAAAGACAAAACGTTTTTATGACCGTCTGAGCTTCGAGCGCGCACGGCATGGGCCAAAAAAAAAGACTGAAGCCTGACGTAAGAGACCCGCCTGAGAATATAAGTGCAGATGTAGGTGTGGCTGACATCTAAACAATGGATGGCGTGGAGGATTGCTACATGGTTGAAGAGAACCTATGAGGGGCTGAGAGAGGCGCCTTTACTTTCACCTTGTCTCACTTAGTTTTGCGAATCCCTGGCAGTGGTGCTGTTGTGTGGTGCTTGCTGGTTGGTGTGTTTGGTTTTTTTTTGTGTTTTGTTTTGTTTTGTTGTTTTCTGGCTTCCAGGGAAATTCTGCTTCAAATTAGCTTTCAATCCTACTCAAAATTCCAGTAGTTGACCGACCATGTCTCGTACTCGCCCGGCAATGCAGGAAAAAAAATACCTAAGCAGCCACTTGCAAAAAAAAACGGCTTGAGCTAAAAGACTTAGCCAAAGAAGGGATTTCGGAAAAAAATTGAAGATTGCCACCCTACGAACAAACTAAAATTGTCACCTTCAAAAAATAGATTGTCTTTCTTTGACCATGCTTTTATTTTAGTGATCTTCCCCTGTTTCCATTTTCCTTCCCTGTCTCATCTTTGTCTGCTGATTTTTTCTTAAAATTTATTTCCTATTTCCCTGTATGCGGACTTGTATACGGTGTCTCACTGCTTTTTTGCGTTGCTTGCCGTGCCACGTAGGTGCTAGGCGGAGCCTTTCAGTCAGCAAAGTAGGTGAAAAGATGGGTCAACTTTCCAAAATATTGCAAAAGAAGCACACAAATCAAGCAACAATGCAAACAAACTGATTACGCTGAGTTCGAGTAGAGTCACAGACCGAGTCTGGCGGATACAGTCGATCGAAAGAGTGCAGCCTGAAGTCTGGTGAGACACTCCGGCGAAGGCGAACTACTGCATGCCTGTTGGTTGGAGAGTGCAAGCAACTTGACCAACCTAGGACTTGGTGAAACACGTGAAACGCACCTTCGCAACCACCAGCATACGGTGTCTCAGTACGGTCATGTTGTGCCTCTTCTTGAAAACTTTTTGTTTGGTTTCAGACTCGCACACAACATTTCTCTGTGTTGAATTAATTTCCAGAGCTCTATCCACAAAATCCAGTTTGAAGAAAGAGCCTAGAAAGGGCTGGATGTGACACCTATCTTGTTTCTTTTTTGACTTTATTGTTAATCAATTTTGTTTGTTTGTTTGTGGTGTTGGGTCTTACCGCTCAACTCCTTTTTGTACATTTGCACTTTGTAAAAGATTGAATGGAGTCGTGTGTGTCAATAATTGAGACATTGCCTTCTGTCTTTTCTCCTGAAGTCGCAGCCTGTGAGGAACAAGAGTTTCTTTTGTTTTGCTTTGCTATGTTTTGGTTCGTTTGCCTTTGTTTTGCTTTTCTTTTGTTTTGTTTCGTTTCGTTTCGTTTAACTTTGCTTTGCTTTGCTTCGCTTTGCATTGTTTTGTTTGCTTTGCTTTGCTTTGCTTTGCTTGTTTGTTGTGTTTTGCTTGTTTGCTTGTTTGCTGGTTTGCTGGTTTGCTTGCTTGTTTGCTTGTTTGCTTGTTTGCTTCTTTGTTTCTTTGTTTCTTTGTTTGTTTTGTTTCTTTGTTTCTTTGTTTCTTTGTTTGTTTGTTTGTTTGTCTGCCTGCCTGCCTGCCTGTCTGTCTGTCTGTTTGTTTCTTTCTTTCTTTCTTTCTTTTTTTCTTTGTTTCTTTGTTTCTTTGTTTTTTTCTTTGTTTGTTTCTTTCTTTCTTTCTTTCTTTGTTTTTTTCTTTGTTTCTTTGTTTCTTTGTTTCTTTTTTTGTTTGTTTCTTTCTTTGTTTCTTTCTTTGTTTGTTTTTTTCTTTGTTTCTTTCTTTGTTTGTTTCTTTCTTTGTTTCTTTTTTTGTTTGTTTTGTTTGTTTGTTTGTTTGTTTGTTTGTTTGCTTGCCGTTTTGATGTTGTTGGTTGTTGTGCATGTTCGTTCGTTGAATAGTTGTTCAAATGATTGGACAGGTTGAGAACACGTGCGGAACATGATTGCTTCAAGACGTTGTTGTTATCAGGGCTTCACTTGATCATATTTTCACATTTGTAGGAAATATGTTTGGTTTTTGGGTTTTTTTATTGCTTTGATTCTTTTGTCTGAAATGGAGCCATGATTCATGGGGATGACTCGAAAGGGCGGCATTTGCTTCAGATAGACTTCTTGTTAATGATTTTTTGTGTTCCATCAAAAAACGATGGGTTCAACAATTTGCCATCCTTTACATTGAATTATCTCTGTTCGCCCGGCATTCATGTGAACTTGAAAAGCGTGAAAACCCGGTGTGTTTGCAAAGATGGTTGAACTAAGTGAACAATCAATGCTTTCATTTCAGCTTGTGAAATGGATGGAAATGGAACCTTGTTGTTTTTTCTAAAATTTTTGTTTCTCAACAAAGTGCATGTTTCCATTTTTTTTTGGTAAACAACGATTTCCTCCAAAAACTCATAGACTTTGACACACGAATGCAAGAACATGCGCCAGCAACACTTTGATGTACTGGAAGATTTGATGCGGATGCACCTGAAGTGTGCAAATCCTTCGAGGCCACATTTTTCCCAAGGCCAGACTGAACACATGCACAAGTGAAACCTGTGCACGTTTCAATGCCCTCAATGCAATGCAATGATATGGAAAACTGAAAACAGTTTTTCAGTACATATCGAGTGAAGTTTGCACAAACAATCTCAAACACCTAATTTGGATCAGTTGATAGTAAACAGTAGGAACAACTTATAATTGGCATTCTATGAATGTTGCTTCAACATCAGCCACAATGGTTTTTAGCCTGACATTACATTGCGCAGGTGCGCAAAGCAAACATTAAGACTTGACAAATTGTTTCGCTGGAACGAACTGGGTGCGTGCGCGAGCGGTTGGGCGCAAAGATTCGTCCATGTCTTCTGAGGCGTCGATGCCTGGCTGACGTGGATGCAATTGTGCAAACTAGGAATTAAAACAAATAACATACTCAAAATCTGACTAGCAGCAAGGTGGGCTAGCGACGGCCAAATTCATCAATCAAATTTGTGGATGCTGTGGATGCTGCTGGGATTTGGGCCAGCATTCTGCTTTTGATTTACTTATGGCTTGTGGAATCCTGGAAAATGTTTGCGTTATGATTTGATTATTTCCATGCTTGTCAGGAGCTGGGCCTGCCGGGGCCTTGGATCAGTGGCTGCAGGAAACCCCATGCAGCATAGCCGGTTACTGTGCAGTTTTTCCGGTTGAATTGTGTCCAGAAATGTGCTGCTACATGCCACATGGTGTTTTGTAGTCTTCCAAGCCGGCGATCGCACGGGCCTCCAGTAGTAGCCACCCATGTCAGCAGAAAGAGTAGAGTTTATTCTTGCTGTGGTAGTCGTAGTTGTAGTTGTAGTAGTAGTTGTTGTTGACTACAATTGCAACGACAACTGCAACCAACGACTACAACTGCAGCCACAACTACCACTTCCGCTACAACTATAACTTCCACTACAATTGCAACTACAACTACAGTTGCAACTACAACTGCAGTTGCAACGGGAATAGATAGATAGATAGATAGATAGATAGATAGATCGATAGATCGATAGATGGATAGATGGATAGATGGATAGATGGATAGATGGATAGATGGATAGATGGATAGATGGATAGATGGAAAGATGGAAAGATGGAAAGATAGGAAAGATAGGAAAGATAGGAAAGATAGGAAAGATAGGAAAGATAGGAAAGATAGNATAGATAGATAGATAGATAGATAGATAGATAGATAGATAGATAGATAGATAGATAGATAGATAGATAGATAGATAGATAGATAGATAGATAGATAGATAGATAGATAGATAGATAGATAGATAGATAGATAGATAGATAGATAGATAGATAGATAGATAGATAGATAGATAGATAGATAGATAGATAGATAGATAGATAGATAGATAGATAGATAGATAGATAGATAGATAGATAGATAGATAGATAGATAGATAGATAGATAGATAGATAGATAGATAGATAGATAGATAGATAGATAGATAGATAGATAGATAGATAGATAGATAGATAGATAGATAGATAGATAGATAGATAGATAGATAGATAGATAGATAGATAGATAGATAGATAGATAGATAGATAGATAGATAGATAGATAGATAGATAGATAGATAGATAGATAGATAGATAGATAGATAGATAGATAGATAGATAGATAGATAGATAGATAGATAGATAGATAGATAGATAGATAGATAGATAGATAGATAGATAGATAGATAGATAGATAGATAGATAGATAGATAGATAGATAGATAGATAGATAGATAGATAGATAGATAGATAGATAGATAGATAGATAGATAGATAGATAGATAGATAGATAGATAGATAGATAGATAGATAGATAGATAGATAGATAGATAGATAGATAGATAGATAGATAGATAGTAAGATAGATAGATAGATAGATAGATAGATAGATAGATAGATAGATAGATAGATAGATAGATAGATAGATAGATAGATAGATAGATAGATAGATAGATATAGAGATAGATAGATAGATAGATAGATAGATAGATAGATAGAATAGATTAGATTAGATTAGATTAGATTAGATTAGATTAGAAATTAGGTTGGATTAGATCAGAAATTAGGCTAGGTTAGATTAGATTAGATCAGATTAGATTCGATTAGGTTAGATAGATAAGATAGCTAGATAGCCAGATAGGTAGCTAGCTATATACATTGATAGGTTGGTAAATATTACATTCATGCTTTTGAATCCATTTTGCCATTTTTTGACATTTCATGAAGTATTTCCTGGCAGAGTTGAAATGTCTCAGATTCTTGAAAGGCGTTTAATCAAAGAAATTGAGGGGCCATGTAATAGATGTACCATGCGCGGGGACTCGTGTTTGCTGGGGTCTATGTCGAGGCCCAGCTTTTTGGTAGGTGATGTTCTCATCCGCCATCCCGATTTGGTGGGTTTGGCTGGCAACTCAGGGACTGACGGAGTTCCAAGTCAAATGCAAAGGCACCCACATTTCCAGCCAGCATCTGGCTTGAGGATTCTCCCGCAGAGCTCTTTGCTGTTGATGCACCAGAGGTGCACCAAGAAAAAACTCCCCTGGTATAGACAAATTTAGAGTGCAGCCCGGGAATATACTGGCTGGACTCTTGTCTTCGAAAAATAGTTGTGTTTGAACATATCATGAAAACATGCTGCCTTTCAACAGGGTACCACAGGGTTTGTGTCCAAGCTAGATGAAGGATGCTAACTTCGACCAAAATTTCAGCGCAAACATTGCCAGTATAAGTACATTCCCAATTCTCTTTTTTAATGGCAGCTCAATGATCCAGTCTCCGCAATGACTTGCATCTTCGTTAGTTCAGGCACAGTCAGCGCCGCGTTTGGAAGCCAAGACCAAGACTGACATGCAAAGAGTCAACGATACTTCAGAGTATTTTGATGATTTTTGATGACATCTGGATTGAAATCAAACATGGCAAGTGTCAGTTTGGGTTTTCCATGTGTAAACAGTGGCCTGCCCGCAGCGCGCCGAAGCGGAAGTCAAAGTCCGTGTTGTATATACCGCGGGCAAAATGCAATGTTTGCATCATGTTTGCACACAAGAAGTGACTAAGATCTTCAAAATTCTTCCAACATCCCTTGGCTCTTCACATTTTCGTATCCAAGTGAAACACCCAACACTAATCCAAAGCTGTTTTGAGCTGCGTTAACAGCGTGAACATCATATCGATTCCCACTGGATTGGCGTGAAAAAAAATCATGGCGGGCGGCGGTGGCATGGCCTGGGACCTTGGACAATCCAATCACCTCAACACTGGTAGTGCTGCCATTGTTGGAGCAATTGTCGGATTGTTTGGAGCATGTTTGAGGGTGTGGTGTTCACGGGTTGCAACTTTCAAGATGTTTTCCAGTGTGCTTTCTTGGTTAGACTCTTGCGAGTCTCAATCCTGCAACATCCGACAGGCTGCTGGCGGCAGCTTGGTAGCATTGTATGCTGAGACTCTCAATGAGCGATGCTCACTAGTTCCTACTTTGAAAGACACGATCCTTCGAACCTTTGAGTCTTTGGCCCATAGCTTTGGATTGGTCTTGGCTCCGACCTTGTTTGTCAATGTTAAAAACACAGATTCCAGCTCTAACAGGTACAGGCATTCCTGATGAATTTGGTGGAAAGGTTTCACCAGTTGATCCGCTTTGGAGGCCTGGAACAACATGCAGATACCTTAGCGTTGCTCTTTTCAGTGTTGGGCGGCTTCTTTATGGGGGCCTATCCGGTACCCATCAAGGCTGGACAGCCTGGCCCATCTTCACTGTGATTTGTTGCATTCCGTTTTAATGTTTCCATGTGAAGGATATGATGATATGATGTTCTTAAGGTCTTGAGTCTTGAGAGTCTATTGCAACTTATTATCTGCATCAAAGTGGAAACTCTGCAACAGGATCGACTGAAACTGCATGGATTTTCCCTTGTTTGGTAGCCACTGTTTTGGAGGCCCCGAGCGTAGTGAAAGTGGATCCTCATCCAGTCATCTTCCAATTCTACAAGAGCTTTGGCAAGAAAAACGGCCGACCTTTTGCTGTTTTGTTCTGATTTTTTTTCACATGGATTCGAAGACTTTGGAACCCGACCTTTTCCTGTCTCGAATTTTCCCGAGATCTTGAGGTCGCTCTGGGTCTTCGTGACAGGCTGGTTCTTTGTATTGGCACGATGGTATCTTGGCAGTGGCAGTGTGACACTTGAGTTAAGACCTTTTATGCCTCGGGTCGTTTCGGGGAAGCTATGTTTCACAGTCTTTTGGGCATCTCACATACGAATGCGAAGAGGATCCAGGGTGGAAGTCACTTTAAGTCCCTGAGGTTTCAGAGCTCCTTCCCAGTCTACATCTTCAGCTGGTGGGGCATTGTCAGTGCCATGGGCTGGTCACTTGGCTATGCCCCAGTTTGGAAGAAACATCACTTCCGGGTCCAGTAGCCCGCCACTTTCACCGACAGGATTCCCAGTGGCCTTTGCACGATCTCCGCTGTCCCCCGTTTGGGCGTCGGCATGGCTGTAGCCGTGGGGTTGCCCAGCAAGCTGAAGCTGACGCCACATGACAAAAGCATTGGTGAAAATGCCACATACACATAAATACGGAGGAAGTAATGCACACGTATTTTTGATGTCACATATTCTTGCATCCAATCATATCCCAGTGTGCCTGGGTCTAGATTTGTTGGGTTTATCTATTGATGTCTTTTTCTGGGAAGTGTCGGGCTTCAGTTTCAGCTGAGGTGACCACCAGTACAGCATCTGTCCTGAGCTTCCTTGTGTTTTGGTTAGTGCTTGGCGAGAAGATGAAGCAGCGAGAGGTCTTAGGAATGAAGTTTCTTGACTTCATCAGGTCTCTTGTCGTTGGGAAAATTCTCAACGACTGGGTACAACCGGTGAGACACGAGCAGCGTGGAATGTATGTGTTGGTGATTTGCTTTATTAAGTCATTTTGTTTCAGTATGAAAAAGACTGTCATTTGGTTTCCCGGGGCATCTTCTGGGTCCCTGAGGGTCTACTTTGCACCAGTCTACCTGATTTGCATTGTTCTTGGCTCCGCAGGCACCTGAGCTGTGAGTTGCCATTCGCGAATATCATATGATTCATGGAATGTCTTTGGAAAACCGGGGCAAATTTCAAATTGTAATCTCTAAGAGAGAATTTCAGGAAGCGGACCACCCAGGCACAGGATGATCCAAGCTTTTGTCAGATACATTTACCTTGTCAAATGCATGCAGTTGCAGGCCTTGTCTACGTGACCCGGAGCAGCAGGAGCGATGAGATTTTTCATTTTTTTTTGAAGTTGCCAATTTTAGTCTTGAATTTGGATTTTCTAAATGGTCATTCATTTGGTGGTCGTTCATTCTTGCTGGGTCTTGTGTCGATTTTTTAACTGTCCTCAACCTCTGCAAAAACGTCGACTTCATGGGATAAATAAGATTATCTCAGCCAGGTCAGGCAACAATGCTGGAAACAAACAGACCTCAGTTGGCCTTTTGCTGTCGTTCCTTGCAGGTTGGGTTTGTGCTGGGCACTGTGAGAACTTGACATATGCCAATGGAATTGCAGATTTTTGGACTGTGGGTTTGTATGATGAAAAATGCTGTTGTACTGATACTTCAACTAAACGGTATTCTAGTTGGTCCTCATGTTCATCTTGCCCAGGTGGTTTCTCCGCAGTTCAGTATGGTGCAGTCAATCTTGGCCGTCGTTCTTCCATGCGTGCAATAGGCTGCGTTGAGGACCCCATCTTGTTGTAGTTGTGCGAAACGCGACAGGGTTTGAAGCTTCATTCACCCGCTCTGCCGTGCACTTCAGTTCGGCTGCCGAAACATCACGAATCTTTCTTTGGCCAGGATCCCACCCAGTGCCCAGAGGAATTTCTGGAAGAGTTCAACAATTTCGGATCGTGGATCCTTGGAGGAATTGGTCCAAGGAATTGTTTTGGATATCTCAACCCTAGACACCTTGCATGATGATGCTTAATGCTTATTTTCCAACCATTTCAGTGCCGCAATCCTAGCGCAGAAAGCTTTCCTGCCTTCTGACACTTTGCCGATGTTTTTGCAAAGACCACTAGCGATTTCGGAATCTGCCCCTGTTTCATGCTTGTGATGCATATAGAGACCATCGGAAAGCTGGCTAAAGTGGACTGAATGTTCCATTGTCAGGTAAAAAAGAAAGATTCCGATCAATTGCCACATTTTGTTTCTGTAATCTCATTTTTGCTCCCTGTGCGTTTGACGTTGACACTTTCTTTTTCCTACGCTTGGAGTGTGTCAATTGTTTTTCCTGTTGTCTTCAACAGGTTACTTGTGCTATGTTCATAGCCCCATTGCCAACCGCAACCACAGCATCAACTCTTTGTTTTTGTCTGACATAGTAAACAGTTTGGATGGTAGAAACTTCCTTGCTAGCTTCCAGCAACTGTCAATTTTGTCAGTGTGCGCCTTGAGCACACTGAGCCGGCCACAGTTCCCTTTGCGTGGCAGAGCAAATACAAGCAGCGTGCAGATTGCATGGCATTAAGCAGGTGTGCAAGAGGAAGGGACGTCAGGATGGTGTAGGGCTCTCGAAACCAATCAACATGACATTTTGAGCCCCTATGCTGTTCCAATCTGAAACGTCAAGCTAGACAGAGGCACCAGCGTCAGATGCAAGGGGAGCAAGACTTTTTCCAAACCTTGCAAAATGTCACAACATGATCACATCGAAGCCGTCCCCACTCAGCACTCCACCAAATGCCTTTCGATTTTGTGCATTGGAGCTTCAACAAGGATGGCTTCATTTGGTGTGGGCGCGATGCTGATCACCATGCTGACCATCTTCGGTGTATACTTCAAATTTGCCTGGCAAGGTAAATCTGAAATGGACGTGGACAAGCCTGGAACCTCGGGGTTATCACCCGGACCCAGCATGTCATGCGAATTCTGGGTCGGTACTGAGGCCCAGCAATCGCCCGAAGCTTCATCTTAAGACCTTGGCTTTGCCTGGCACCGCTGCTGGGCTATTGTGGTGCTCTGGCAACTTCTTTCAGGTTGGGGCAAGGGGGTTGATTCATACAGGGTGTGGGGGAGGTTCATGTCTTGTCTTGGGAGAGTGGAGAATCCTGGGAGAGCTGTTGGATGCCCATGTTTACATGCATGTGATACACTCCAACTCGATTCTCTGCAATGTTCAGACAGCAGCAGTGGTGCGAGGAGGCAATGTACCTTGGCAACAAGCGACTGTTGGTTGGTGGTGTTTCAAAGTGGGAGCTGGCGGTTTACGGTTTACCCGCGACGCTCAGGCTGTGATGCTTCCGGCCAATCAAGCAATTCAGCTGGTCACCTCTGGAGCCTTTGGACTCTTGTACTACCGTGAGGCAAGCAGCTCAGGACCAGGTTTTTATGCTGATGTGTTGTTCCAGGCTGGTTGTTATGCTGTTTGGCCGTTCCAGGTGCCTAACCTACGGAGCGCGATTTGTTGGTGCTTGCTGGCACTGTGGACCTTAGGCTTCATTTTGCTGCTCAGTCAGGAGGGTGACCGAGGGCATCTGCCGAGTGGGTAAGGGACTGAAAGGATCCGTGAGAAAAGGCTTGTTTTTGTGTATGCCAAGGTCTTTAAGCCTTCAACGTTCATGGCATTCAGATTCTCATCCCGCAGTGGATTTTGGGATCGAGGTACATACGAGCCCGGCTAATGGTTGCAGCAGTTGCGTATAGCAATAAGTTCTTCATTCGTAGACGGGCGCAAAATAGCGGGAGGTGCCCGGCAGAGGAGCACGCTGAGGAGCTGGAGCATTTCCTCTCCACAGTAAGCAAGCGTCCCACTGATTTCGAAAGACTTATCGAGATCTTCAGGATTCCCCTACAGTGGGAGCCCAAAACTGACTTGCCAGAGGTCAGCAGTGAGACAAGTGAAGCACCCATGGTGCGATCCTCTCCTTCCTTTACCTTCATGAAGGCACCTGACCGCGAGACCATCCACTTATGAGGCTGAAACTGTTGAAGAGGTGCTATCTTAGACGAACCTTTCGACAGAGGCATGTTTGCTGCCTGCAGATTATGCTCATTTGAGGCTGTATGTCGTTGTGACCAGAGGCTCTATGTCTGACACCTTTCGACTGAGGCATGTTTGCTGCCTGCGGATTATGCTCATTCGAGGCTGTATGTCCTTGTGACCAGAGGCTGTATGTCATTGTGACCATGGACGAGGCCCCCGAACATAGGACTTTTCCAACGACTCCAAGAGTCATGTCCTATGTTCTTTTTCTGATGAACCCGCACTCGCTTGCGTGGTTCGATCTTTACGAACAGATACTTGAATGTTTCCAAAAAGAGGTGCCATTTAAACTTCCATCAATTGTTTACGAAACTGTTTCAACAATTCTTCAAAAGTGTGAACATTGGAATCATTGCGAAAATATCCAACAAGTTTGAAAACATTTTGTCCCAGCAACATGGTCTCGGAGTAGGAAGAAAACATTCAAATCATGACCCCGCATTCTGCCCAAGAACGGTCAAACCCTAAAAAAAGGTTTCGAGGTCTCTTGTGTGCGCAGCAAGTATTTATTTCACATTGTATCAGTCTTGTGCTGGGAAGCCCAGTGCACAGATATCAGCAACGCCGCGCGATTTGCCAAAAAGGCAGTGTTTCTTGGAACTGTGCTCTGTTTGTTGGGAGTTTTGCTGCGTTTGGGGTTCAGGGGTTTGCATTGCGTGATTGGTTGTCTTGTCTAGAATCCCACAGTGGACTATAGTTGAATGACTTACCTCATTCACAGATATGATGATGTTTTGACGGTTTCCATGCACAGGAGAAATCGTGAGGCCACCGAGGGCAGCGGTCGGTCACAAGACAGCGGACCGCCACGCACTGTCGAGAGCTGGATGTCCCGCCCGCTGGTCGAGGCGATCCGCTTTAGGCGAGGGATGTCGCCAGCTTGCCGATGTGCGTGGCAACAGTCGTAGTGAAACTCCCTAAATGGGAGAAATTTCGCTGAAATCCCTGGACATTGGATGAGACACACTTGATGCAAGTCTTTAGTCTTGAGATCTTTCATTCCTGTTTTTGAAAGATGTTGAAACAATCAGCTTGGCGCTGCAGTCTCTCCTCGATTGTGCATGTTATCTAGAGGATTGGAGCGATCCCCTGGTGATCATGGTGCCTGAGGCACATCTCAGGACTTTTGTGCATGAGCTCGTTTGAGCATGCAGGTCCCAGGCCAAAAGCCAGTATACCCAGCTCAAGTGTGAAAGCCAGTATTCTTTGAAATTCACCACTCGTGGAGCTGGTTGCAATTTTCGGTATACTGGAAGTCGCCCTTTTCCCAAGAAAAGCCGCAAGTTGGCTTTTCAGTATACAGTAGACCCAAGAAGGAAATCAAAAGCGTATAGACCCACTTGGGCGTTTGGTGAACCTGCGTCAGTCATAACTCTCCTCCCTTGGGCTCGCAGTTGGCATTTCATGGTTGTAACGGCATGGCACTGGCGGTTCTCAACTACTCAAACTTGGCATTGTCATCCTACTCAGTCATGAGTCATGAGTCATAAGTGCATCTAAATGTATAGTACCTGGCATCTTATGGACTGACCTCCTTAACTATGGACTTAGTTTCGATTCGACTGTTCATCTCCGCTAGGATGATCCGTTGGAGGGATCTTTTCTAAAAAGCAACTGGGAGCGATTCCAATGAGATGGACTCCAGCTGTTTCCCGAACAGAAAGACTGGGGATTCACAACCCACCTCTGGAAGCTAACACATTGCATGGTGACCGTGGTTTCGCTGAATAGTTGAGAAGGGAGGAGATGAGTAGCCCTCGCAAGCTTTGAAATACATGGGGATGAATGGCGCAGGGGTTTACGAGCACAGCTCGACTAATTGAGCGCAGTGGGATTTGCATGACCCAAAGAAAACGTGCTGCTTTGAGCTGGGACGTAAGCCGTAGTAAGCGTGGACTGGGTTCAATAGGAGCTGTTCATATCTGTTTACATAACTGAGTCCAAGGTTCAACATATTCAGCAACATTCCATGATTTGTCAAGATCGTACTTGACAATTAGCTAGCACTGCCGGAAGTCGGCACAGTTGCTGTTTGCTGGGCATATCGAGGTCATGCATTTTAAAACGACTGGCAAGCAAGTCTACCCGCTGCTTCCACCCATGTACCCAGGTTGGGGAGTCTTCTGGGCTGCTGCTTTTCGAGCTTGGCTCCCAAGCGCAGCAAAAAAAAATCATGAGCTTTATTATTCGCATTATTATTTACTATTATCTTGATATTTCTTTATAAAAATGATTAAATGTACATTCAGTAAAACTGTGAAGGCAACATCTTTAATGGCCAACTGTAAAACGGGACTTAGAATGTGCAGTGGTGTCCAAAGGTTTAATACAGTTGCAGCCTTTTCAAAGCTGAGGATGCGCCGCCATTGCCGCCTGCCGTGAGGGTCCGTGCAGCTGATTGGGTGTACCGGAAAAGGATGGGAAAGGTCTAAAGCTGCAGGCTGACTGAACCCGACATCTCTGGTCTATGAAACCTATCACTGGGAGAAAAAAGTTCAGCAAACCACTTCTGAGGTCTTGTTGGTCTCAAAGTGTTTCAACGCAAAAAAAGGGGCTGTGGACATTGGACAAGACCCTTAGGCAAACCAGCGGCCATTGTCTTTCAAGGCCCAGTTGCCAGAGGAGGGCGGCTTTGTGGTGCGTCCATTGACGAAGCCTATGCCTTCCTCGGTGCTGCGGGTGGAGGTGCTTTGGGAGAATCGAATCTTGGATGTAGAGGGGGGGCCACCAACGCAAAAAGGGGCATTTTTTGACAGCCCATAAAGGGTTTGATGCTTTAGAACATTTTAAGACCCATGAAGGACGTGAAGTTTTCGTTCTCCAGGCGATGTATTTTTTTTCCAGCAACTGGAGGGTGGAACATGGTGGAACCTGTTCTGATTGCACAGGGCCGTTGCCTTCAAGCGCCGCGAAGGGAGGTCCATGCTGAACTCGGTGGCTGGGGCAGCACATGACTTGATCTACTGGCAGATGATGAGATTCCGAGATACCTTCCATACGCAACAGTTATTCGATGAGGAAACCAATATTTTGTAGGGAAGCGTCCTACTCACATGATTCCAGTGGAGATCCGGTTTCCAGTTTCCGGTCTAGCACCAAGCTGCAGAGATTTTGAGACCTCTACTGTAAACACCTGTTCTCCTCTCGATGGTGGGAAAACTGAATTCATTACAGACAAAATGGTGGCCTAGCCGTCATGGAAAAACCTGAGGGGTGTGTTGAATGATTTGTCCCTCAAAAGAAGTCTGTTTCCTCAAATGGTGCTCGCAGTTCCTTCTCCTAAATCTCAAATGATGGATTGCTAACCGGGGTCGATACCTCTTTCATCGTCTCTAAGGTTTTCCAGAGCCGGCGTTGGTCAGCAATGAGGCAGCTGTAATGCCACGAAGTTTGCTATGGCATGTCATGGCGAGTCAACCCATCCGCCATGGCAGCGGAGTTTGGGCTCCGAAAATAATGGAAGATCTGAAGATCTCACTGGTCTTGTCAAGTTGCACAGCTTTGAAACGCATCAGTAGCTCAGATGAATTTCTATGTCTAAACCTAAATGAAAACACTTCTTGGTAATAGTTGAGAGCTACTACATACGTAACAATGAGGGGAGACCCTAGAAGCATCCAGAAGCATGCGGCGCCACATTGCTGTGAAGCCATGGCTGGTGCGTGGATTTGCCTTCCACAAAGACAAAGAGCAGGTGCTCTTCAAGGTGAAGGCAGAAGACGTGGATATTGCAAAGCTGGCGGGTGGAATTTACCTTCGTGCCAGCCGACAGCAAGAAACCATTCTGGAAGGCATGGGTGACAAAAGTATCCAGAATTGTGTGCGTGGTGTGGTGCTGGTCAACAAGTACATTGAGCGAGACCGAAACGAGGGGAATCCAGAGAAGATTCCTCCTTTTTACCGACTTGGTTTTGCACCTCAATTGAGGAAGGAGGACAGTTTATATTGGGTTAGTATGAAGGTGATTCCCTTCAAAGACCCCTACCACTTTGAGGAAGGTCTGCCTGGTGATCAATTACGTGTTGGACGCAACGCTCAAGTTGAAGGACATGCATCTAAAAGGGCGGGTGGCCTTGAAGGGATACAACACGGGATGATTTGATGCAACAAGGAATGGTGATGATTACAGGATTTCTCCAACCTAAACGGGAAATTCTACCGTTGGTCGGCTAGTATTTGGGATACTTGCTGCTTTCATTGAGGTAGAATATGCCTATCTCGTTCTTTCTTGTAGGACGTGTAGCATAGGACTCGAAGGTCTAGGGTTCGTGCTGAATTGGGGATTCCAAAAGTCATTGATCTATTTCATGGGATAGATGTAGATCCACACAAAGCCAAGTCTGAGATAATGTTCTCCTTCGCATGTGTGGATTTTTCCTTTCAGAGCTATCGCAATGGCCAGGCCTCGCAAGAACCTTCATGCATTCTTGGAAAAAACGATGTTTGGGAGAGAGCCTGGAGCCTTCTGTCCGTTGCATGGGCTCTGCAAATGTGGCCTTGGCGGTGAAGGGCCTGGCTCGGTGCCTGAAAGATATGACTGAACGCAAGGGAGCTTTGCGGATCTTCGCGTGCTATCCGGAACCTTGGCGGACAAGTTGGTATTTTTGCGAATTTGTTTTATTTGGATAAGGCACAATGACTTCAAGTTGGTGATACCTTCCCAAATCCTTGTTCAATGTTGCGAACATGAATGGGTCTTTGGAGATGGAGGAGCAACATCGACTAAGGAAATGATTAAGGAAAAATTACAGGAAAGCGGCGATGAAGTCGTGATCACCCAGATCCGTTTGGAAGGGCGGCCCCGACGGTGATTTTTTTGCCAGAGTCCGGCTTTGGTGCCTGTTCCAAAGAGACAGGTTCCAAAATATGGTGCGTATTTCCTGCAGATCAAAAACAACCTCCCGAGGTTGTGGTGCTTTTGGAGAAGCCGCCAATATGATGTGTGAACTGTGAACACATGTTTGGGTGATCATCTCCACACCAACCTGGGGTTTGCCTGTCAACGGCCACAGGTCTTTGCGGAAGTGCGCTATGGCCTGGCTCCATCTGTGGTGCAGCGATTGGACTTCGAGGATATCCGTGAAGGTCGTGCAGGGGTGATCCAAGTTGACCCCCAAACTAGAGTCGTCCAACATCATCCAGCAACTCGCAAGAAACAATGGGTGTTCTCTTCTAGAATTCGAAATGCATTTGGTGGATTTTCCGATCGCAGTAGGGTCTCCACGGTATGGAATGGCAAGCCACTTCAGAACTCGCAGTGGGAAAATCCGATTCCTTTTTGCGCGAGCAGTTTGTTGAAGGTACACTGCGCCTGTTTGCCATCCCTGGATTTGAGGGTGATGTGCGGGTGAGGATCCCCAGGTGTGGATATGAATCTAGTCATTTGCTACAAGAAGTTTTCGGCTGTGACCGGGCATAAACTTGTGCTGCAACAAGAGGTGCAATGAAGAAGTTTATGATGCTAAAGGGCCGATGTCATGTCACCAAGAGTGAAGTCTATAGCTTCCAAGGTGGTAACGCTGGTGGATGAGTTGGCAGCCAAAGAAGTCTTAGCCCAAATCCATCATGAGCTCACAGGCTGGACACAAGAATTCCTGACCAGAAAGGTGGAAGTTTTCAGATCCAGGAAGCAGGGCAAGATTTTCACACATTGGTCAATCCGAGGCAATCCCGACTTCTATGGTCAAAATCCACTTGGCACATCTTGAGTTCAGGTGGCCTGCACCGAAAGCGGCTCCTGGAGTTTCTCCATGCGGCCGCCGCATCGCCGGCTGCTGCAAAGTGGCCCAGTAGTGCGGAGGTGTGTCACTCGGGACGGTTGGAAGCCTGGTTGGATGTTGGAAGGCTGGACATTTAGCATCCAGAAACTGGTAGGTGACCTCTGGTGACTTCGTGGAGAGCCTGTTGCAGAGGCAAAAGGGATGAAATCCTTTAGAGGTTCTCGGATTTGGTGTTCTAACTCTCCGCATTGAGGCATACTGCTGCATTCTGAAGTCTTATTATTTTTTACTTTCTAGATTCTATTTATTTTAACATTTCTCGCATTGCTTGTATCCTACCAGTTGATTTTCCTCTGGTTCATGCCTGGCCGCTGGCCCGATGCGTGACGCTATTTTCTTCAGGCCAACAGAACCGGAGCTTCGCCAAAGCATCCCTGAGGGTGCCCTTTTTCCACATCAGGCCGTGATTCCAAACTGCAGTGGTAATCGTCATGCCATAGCAGCAGAGTCATAGCTGCGTTTACAGATGGGAAGTCATTGATCCTGGCATTTTCCGTATCCAATTTGAGGAGCAAAGTGGCCCTAGCACACTGACACTATGAGATTCATTCAAGATTCAATGGTTCTCAAGATACATCCAGTGTCTCAGTGCGCATTCCGTAAGACCATGAAATGCCCATTCCACCGCAGCACAACTTGTCATCAAAGATCTATTTTGTCAAAGCTGAAGGGCATCATTGACTGATCATGCTGCCACGGTTGTTTTCAACCTGGTTGACCTCGCGACCTTGCAGGTGGCGACTGTTGCTTGGATGCAGCACATTGAACGCCAGGGTCGACAAAGTTTGCAGGTGCAGGGGGTTTTGATGCAACAGCACAAGGGGTTGGTGGATGCAGCACTCGGCAGGTGGAGCCTTTCCATTTTGCAGGAGCGACCCTTGGCTCGGCTTATGACCTCCAGCTGCCTTTAGGTGGTGTGGTTGCCCACCCACCTGGCTCAGGCTTGCTATACAATTCCAAAAATTCCGAAAAGATCCCAAACAAGCTCCAAAGTTATATTTATATATTATATGCATTATATATGTATATATCTATGACCTGATGATGATGTTGTGGCTCTTGCTGCAGCTCGTGACATGACCCCCCGTTTCCCTGATGAGGGAAGACACGCATCGTGGCCTCCCTAGCCGCTGCTGGTGAGCGGGAGACACCACAACCCGTGGCAGTGCCGCGGGGCGATGGACCGCCAGTGGTAATGGGCCGAAGACAATGGAGATGGGTAGCTTGGTGAAATGGTTGTATGATGTACCCAGCACAGATGCACCTAGTTACCAAAGGAAAACAAGGCAAATGTTGTGGTCCTAAACTCAGTCACTCGACTGGACTGGAAATTTGTTGGAAGGAATCTTGCTGTTGGTTCTTCTAGATTAGCAAGAAAAGACAGAAAAACGGCATTGAGCCGCATTGAGATCCTCAGACCCAAATATACGACTTTGTGAAGCACCTTCAAAGTGAGCACAAACTCATTTGCAAGCTTGGGATTGGTGTGCTCCTCATATATCTAGATACTGTCTGAAATCTAGAGGTCATTTTGTCGGTTGCTTGTTTTCTCATACGATTTAAGGATCATTGGCTTCACTACTTCTGTCCTTGTGGCATGTCATTACCACGTGCACAGCCACCTTCAGCAGAGGCATGACCGCCCTATCACCATGGGTTTTGAAAGGAAGATTTTCTACAGGAAGAACTCGGGGCAACAAAAAACCCATCCCTTCAGCCTTCTTGTCGAATGTTTCAACATGGTTCCGGAAGATGCAGAAAGTCATATATTATATATAGATGTCAGAAGAACTTGCACATAATGGACAATGCTAAACATGCAGACCAGCCACTCTGAGCGAGGAATGAGCAAATCATATGCTGCAAGATATTCGTTTGTCTTCTTGACAATATGTATTGACTGAACTCATATTTGTGATTAGATTCTTGCGCAGCTACCTCATCTTAGATAAAGCTGCAGTTCTTGTGTCGACTTTGACTTGTACTTCGATACAAGAACTTCCAGGAAGTGGACACTGGGACATGCAGCAAGATTTTTACCACTGACACATCACTCAGAGGGTCCATGGTGACAGGTTTCTCCTGCAAATCGCCTTGCGGTGCAGTCCACAAATCCGACTCGGTTGAAAACCTTGTCGCTTGGCGGTTGTGTTTTTTTACCTTGGGTTTCCTGTGTGTGAAAGCTTTGGGCCTAGACTTGGATGTTACAACAAGAGGATGGAGAAAGGATACACATGCCATGACACAAGACCATGAAAGCCAACAAAAAGAAGTTTTGGATTCACAAAACTCTACTTCAACAATTTGTATCCCAACATGAAACCGGAATGACTTAGACTATCTACCAGCGTTTTTCAACCCACCCATGGTGCCATCATCCATCTTCCAGCTTCCTTGAGGATCGTTGCACCAGCCCATTTGCTGCGACAGTGGCGGGAGGAGCTGGAGGGACAACGATCCTCCAGGGACTCGGAGGTCATGGATTATGAGGCAGCGACCTCCGAGCTGAGAGGTTGCGAAACCTGGAGAAGGCTGGTCATTGATGAACCTCAGGACCCGGGGGGGTGGTGGTGGTTGTCTTGATGTAATTTTTTGAATCATATGCTAGACCAGAAAGCCATAAAACATGAGTAAAGACAAAGGATGTTGGAACTTGGGACGATTGATAAAGACCAGGAACAGGTTGAAAATTGGGATGACATGTGAATGTATCCTACCATCATCTTCTATTAGAAAAAGGTCACATATGCCCATCTTTTCTTCACAGCCTCCTGCTCGGAAACTGTATTCATACAAGAACCAGGACTGCCCTGGTGCCACTTGGTCTTCCCTGCAGCGACTAGCTGATGACTTCCGGGAAGCAGGTGAGGAAAAGTAATTTACTTTGGGGAGCACAACCCAACAATGAAACTCAATGAAATACCCTGCAGGGAACCAACATATCCCAAACATTCCCAAACCAATTCACTTTTGAAGATGAATTTACTTTTCCCCAGGTTGGATATGTTAGTTTCCTGGAGGGTATAGTTTCAACAAATTTCAACAAGTTGAAACAAAAAGCGCATTGTTCCCAGGTGTGGCAGTTTGGCAGCTGTGTGGCACTGCCAAATCGCAGCTGGATTCCATTGGTCCACTGCTATTAGGCCGTCAGGGCTGGCACATCGCATGGCGCCAATCCGAATGGACAGGTGCTTTCGGCATGTTTTGCGATCCTGGTAAATCAAACTCTTCAGGCGTTTCAGTGCATTCATGTTACAGTGTACAGTAAATACTATGTAACTGTCATTCATCAACGACTTCGCTATTGTATATCTTGGACATTTGCTAACCTTGTGCTTTGCAGGATGTATTTTTATTTTTTAGACAATTGGACTATCACTTGTGCCAGTTCCATCTCTCGAGGCTGCCCTCAACTGGCGCATCTCATTCGCACGCGCTTCCTGGCGGATCCGCCATGGGCCTGTTTGCCACGGCCGCGTTTGGAGTGGCACAACGAGGCAGTGGTGTTGCGTCCCAGGGAAAGCACCGATGTTGGAGTGGCCAACCTGGCTGGCTTCGTCCTGGTGACATGGCGCATAGTTTTTTTTTTGGGAGTTTTTGGAGGTGTAACAGGTGTAAAAGCTTTAAAGTGGGAATGATATCAAACAAAGGACTTGAGACAGAATGCTGTTGAGAACACTTTTGATTCAATTTGAGTTGGTCTCTGAGGATAGTGTTCTTTTGCTTTCCTTTGGTGCGGGTATGGCCTTTGCAGCAGCTCAAGAAAGAGACCAATTGCTTTTGCAAATGGGTTGGTGGGGATCTTGGAGTCGAATAAGGGATTTTGTGGAGATAGATGTAGGAGATGTTATAATGGGAATTACTGACCCCTAACCCTGAGTATCTAATAGCTCTAGCAATTTACTTAGGGGTCCGTTGGTAAGGTCCTATTCAATTTTTATGGAATGTCTACATCGCTTCGCCATGTTTTTTTTGTGGAACTGGTAAGTGTTCGGAAGCCTTGCAGGTTGAGCTGTGTTGGCACGTCCCTTCTGCCGGTGGAAGAGCATGCGCTGGCAGATTGGGAAGGCATTGTGCAAAGCCGCACCAAAGAGAAGCTGGAGAAGCTACAGAAGGATTCGGCACCAAAAAGTTGCTTCGGAGAACTTGGGGATTTTTCCAATCTTCCCAAATCATACCTTTTCATGGAGATGCTAATGGCAGTGATTCAGTGATTCAACATCTCCATGTTGAAATTTACCATGATTTTGTGACAAATCTAACTCTGGCTAGGTCCTCCACCCAAGCGCCTCCAAACTGCAAGTGGATTCCTATAATTCCCAATACACAATCCTAAGAGGTGGAGGTTTCACCAAAAGCATTTGACAGTGTTTCTCCAGATGATTTTGCACAGGAGATTGGCAAGTTGGAGGTCTGGTCCTCGAGTTGGGCAACACATGAACTGATACTCACTTCAATGATGGAAAAAGACAGCTGCACATGGATACCGACTCAGTTAGTTGGGATTGCAAAAGACAATGGTAATGCAAAGGTCACTTCATTGCAAACCTCCCCAATCGTTTGACGTCGTGGTGGTTTCTCCGCCTCAGCACACCGCGAGGCCAGTGAAAGCCAGCAGGGACAGCGGTATCAGCTGGCAGGAGGAGATGCAGCATTGGCCCCTGACCTGTCGTTTCTTTCTGTGGAAACCGTGCGGGTTGCCATTGATGCTTGGAATTGATTGTGGGTTGGAACCTCGGAACAGGTATCAACGGTATCAGTGTATCAGGTGTCTCTCAATCAACGTTTAATCAAGACAGATAGAAGTTGATCGGAAGTTGATGGCAAACTCAGCTCAGGAAGGATTGGATGAG
This sequence comes from Breviolum minutum Mf 1.05b.01, assembly GCA_000507305.1. NCBI lineage: Eukaryota > Dinophyceae > Suessiales > Symbiodiniaceae > Breviolum > Breviolum minutum. The sequence goes on from DF239894.1 coordinate 128,407, forward strand.
ACCCAGGCCTGGTTTAGCTGAAGTGTTTCTTCGGATGGCGCGGAGGTGAAGTTGGCAATCTCTTCCATAGGCCAAATGTTTCTAGAAAAGCTAGGCTATACTTGAGGAATGATGGAAAGGAACACCTGTGAACTTGTGAACATTAGGTGTTTCATCAAAACTGATGGGTTTTCATACTCTTGGTTTGAATTAGAAGAGATGACTAGGGAGCAGTGTTGCAGCCATGTTCTCCAGGCTTCTGCTGCGGCCGCTGCAGAGTGGAATGCCCTTCTCAGTAGTCAGGGCTATCAAGGCAGTCGGAGAGGATGAGCAAAAGGGGACGTCAGGTTATCCTAGATGACTACACAAGTACTGTAACATGACATACACTTGATGTATCCAGATGAGATATGAACAAGCAGGTTCAGAAATTCCCATTTGATTAGATCTTGTTACTTTGTTCAATATGTTTGAATCCCTCTCTTAGGTGGATCTCGAAAAAGCAAGCGTCTTTTCATGTAGTACAGTAGGAGTTCTGACAAGACGAGGTGGACAACTGGCAACTAAAGGTTGTTTTTAGAACTTTGGAATATATATTACACACAGTCCAAGTGTTCGGGCAACCGCAGTCCTTGCCGTGAAGTTTGTGACTGTGGGACCAATTTCTTCTGGGGATCAACAAACCAAATCGTGGCGAAATTGTTCCAGGTCCTTTGGTGGCCAATGCAGAGCCCGGTGCCGTGTTGCTACTGCGGGAGGTGGATGATTTCGCAGCCGCCTGTGCCGAGGCGGAGGCCAGCATCAACCGATTTTTTCTGATGTAGCTACTACGGTTAGTCCTGCTTGAACACATTTTTGGTGTTCTGCATCCGATGAAAATTCCAAGAAATTTCTGCCACTCTCAATAGAATCCAACCAACCAGTGATGCATGAGTTCACCACTCCAGATGGGTTACCAGGCACGTGGTGCTGTGGCGGTGATCTTTGCCTCCAACGGAGCTGAGCGACCCTTTGGCTACCACCATGACCGGGCCCCTCCAGGCATGGTCAAGCACTTTTTCAGGCTGCAGTTTGTCATCCAGTGGCCACTTTTCACCTAATCTTGTTTGGCATTGCTTTTGGGTTCCACTTTTGTTTCATCTTGTCCTTATCTCCATTTTTGTGAAGCTTTGGTTTGCGGCTGCATCCATGGCCAGGTATCCCTGCTTGCATGGTGAGTTCCAGCTTTGCTGGTGAACTCTTCAACGCCTTGGACACGAGCCAGACCTCGCGGCCCCTCACGGCCACAGTCACATTGCTGGCACAGGATTGTCCTGAGGATGATCGTGACCTTGAAGAAGGAATGGTTTCAGCCCAGGATCTCAGTTGGGAAAAAGGCAGCGCTTGAGGCTTGAGGAATGGATTTTCGTTGATATATGATTATGTGATACATGATCGACATATTAGATGCCATTTTGAGGGATTCACAGTATATATATACTCCTGGTCACTTTGGACCATGGAGAACCAAATGTAACCAAAGTCTACCAATGTCGACATTCCGACCTGTGTGGGTGCACTGTGGATGTCGCTGAGGCCTTCATCGCTGATGATGCTGTGGACACTGCCCTTCATCGTCAGCTGAAGGTGAGGGTTCAATGCAGAAGGATGGATCTTGAATCTGAACCAGCTTGGAATCGACCAATTGGGTACAGTCATGTTTTCCAGTTGGTGCCAGATGTACGTGCCATTTCTTGACATGCTTTACAAATGACACACAATACACATTCAATTCCGGTTGGATAGGAGTCGACGTTTGCGTGGCGTATCTTCCAGGCCCTTCGTGGGGAGCGTGAGCGCTGTGAGCGTTCTTTGCGCTTTGCACGACAGATGCGACACCTGCTGGAGAGGCACGACAGATGGTTGAATTGTCAAAAAAAAGGTGTTGACGTGTTGGTGATACTCCTGAGTTTTGTAAGGCACATTATTGGAAGTATTCCTGAGTTTTGTTCCGGCTCGGTTTTCCAGAAATACGAGCCTGCTAAGCTGCTAAGGCCATTGAATCCCACATACCGACTTTGTCCGCTGAGGAACGAAGCACACTGCCCTGTGTGTTTTGCCACTGGAAAAGAGGCAGAAGCCTTTGCAGTGCTCCCGGACTGCTCGAATCCCAAACATCCAAAAAACACTGTTGGGTTTTGATCGCGATGAAACGGTCTGTTTCTTTGATAGTTTGTTGAATCCTTTGAGATCCTCAAACGAGGGGGAATGCCATTTCTCAGCTTCGTGATTGCCTTTGCCTAGGCTTTCACATTCTTTGTCGTGGCTGCTTGGAGCAGCAGGCTTGGGAGATTCTAGTGCTGCTTTGTCTTCGAGGTGGCTGAGCACGGTAACAACCTCCCGAAGAAGTTATGGTCTTTGCTTTGCAAAAACTGCTGTAATAACTAGTAACATTAGTAACTATAGTATACCACACCTGGAAAGGATCAATGGCGCAACTTCCATATATTGGTTTATCATGGCCCCTTACAAATCGCCACCTCTTGGGAGTGGCTGGCTAGCCATCGATCCTTTCACTTTCAGTCGACAGGCCGGCATGGAGCCAACATTTGGATGTGCCAAGCTCATGCTGAATGCAGGATGTTAGGACAAGTTTCCTTGTTATTTTGGTATGGCTGTGGAACACTGTTGACTTGCTGACTGCCCAAAATGGAATCCTTGGAATTGGAAAAGGAAACTCGACGGAATCTGTGGTTCTTGTACACTAGTTTTGAGTTATAGTATAGCCATTGACCTTCGGGTTTCCAAGACCTTGTTGTGAATGCGAGGCCCCATGTGTCGCATGTCTGTCTTCCGTTTGGATCTTAGGAAGTCTATTGCTCTGAGGTTAGAAACAGGAGTGGGACATGAGAGGTCTTGATTTCTTTTGATGATGGACTTGGAATGGGGGCTCAGTGAGCACTGATAAGATGAAGATTTTGGGTGCCACGTTCTTTCTTGTTTTCCGGAAGATTTAGCATCTTGAAAATGCTTCTCGGGCTTTGCATCGCAGGGAAAAGAATGGGAGTAAGGTACAAGCTGAAGGCTATAAACATTTGCTGACCAATGACTTTGATTGAAAATCTTTACCTATACTTTATAAAACAAAGTGGAACACCCTACATATGCCATCTAAGAAATATCTCTGGTCCATCCACAAACATCCCTCAGCTAAACGTCATTAACTCCTTGATTCCCCAGGTGGCCAAGGTGCCGTTGGTCTAGGGAAGACAATTTTTTTGGATATGGGAGCGCCTTCAGGCCTGGATGTGGTGGTCTTCAAATCACCTGGCATCGAATCGAAAACCGAGGCGGTAGTCAAAGTTGCAACAAGAGACAGAAGATCTTGTTTTATTTCCCAAGAGGTGAACGTTTATTATCTATAGTGCTAATGTAGATGGGCAAGCTTGTTTTGAAGGACGAAACACCTCTAGATCTGTGTGAAGTTTCAAGCTTTCCAACGTGAGCTTGAGCTGTCAAACTTCTGACTCCTTTTTTAGGATTGGGTGTAAGAAATCGATGCCACTGTTTCATTCACTCGATGGAAGGTGGAACCAGACCGTTCGGACCTTGAGCACCGGCTCTAAAAAAAAGACGAGCGAAGCGGTACTGTATATATTCAAGGGAAGTCTTCAAGGGATATTCTAGGGGTTTGTACGGCAGCGTCCAGATGATTGGCATACATGCTTCAAATCCTGCTTGCCTTACCTTCAGGACATTCATGAGTAGGCATAAGTTTCAATTTTCTTTCCGGTAAGGCTCCGTGTCGCCACAAAGTCGTGCTGAAGAGGCCCGGAGAATACGCATATTGAAGGGGATCCTCTCTACATCTTGCGGAAATCACATAAGAACCACCATCTAAAGTCTGGCAGCATTGCTGGAGGCCTTTTGCATCGCATCCTTCCAACAGAGAGAGGCTTGGGCATCAGTTGTGCTATTGGAGCACGAGTGTCATGGTGATGTGGCACCTTCAGATGTGCAGTGCAAACATTGAACTTAGGATTAGATTGGGATTTCTCAATCAGAATTAGATATTACTCATGTTGAAAAAATATACAGTGTACAAAGCATTACATGATACAACAAATCATTTTTTTGAAGCACTCCATTTGTGTGATTTTTGACAAATGGAAAAAACAGAACAGGTGTTGCCCTCCAAACTCCAACGTTTACTTTCGCTGTTACAAGAGCTCCTGGCGTCTCCAGAGGTTCGATGTGTTGGGTCTGTTTCAACTGTTCTTCAATGCCCATGTCCTAAATGCCGTTGTGAGGAACGCATCCTGGTGTACACACAGTGGGCGACACATGTGGCCAGGCTCCTAGTTCTTGTGTCTTGTTGAACCAAGGAATGCTGGAAAACACATCAAATCAACTCGAAGACCCAAAGTTGATTGGACTCTGTTGGAGACTGGACACTAAGACTTCTCAGAAACTTTTTTGAATCTTTTGATTTTATTAGTATAAACGTTACTTTGGAATTGGTCAATTTCATTTTCATTGGCCCGAGATGAAAAAAACTTGAGGTCTACCTTCAGGAGGTTTTGCAGCAACAGGGCATCGCATCTCTTGCCTTGGTGGGTGAGTTGCGTGAGACCATGGATGTGCTAAGTCGCTTCGGATGCCAAGGAGAGCCTAGGGTCGGGGGCCTCAGGAGTCAACCTTCCTGGAAAGCGCAGCTCAGCTGTTAGATTCAGGTGTTGCTGCTCTCTAGCCAACGCCACTCCTCTGGTATCAATCTGCAGGCGAGGGAAAATATCAAGATTATCATGGAGGGGGTTGGCCATACCAGATTTGGAAGCCTTACTTTTTCAGGATATTTCAGGACTGGGTCTGAGGCATTCGTGAAATTTGGGTTCATAACTTGCGGAAACCGGTAAAGCTAAATAGATGAAGTTATGCCCCTCTAGACGGTCAGATGACATCCGACGATTTTGGGAAATCACTACACAAGTTTCATTTGACCACGCCTGCCAGATGGCTCGGCACGTGGTCATTGTTCACCCCTATTGCACGCCAACAGCCACGAGCCAGGCTTGGACAGGTCTGATCATGAATGACTTTGCTGTCTCATTTTCTCTGGTTCCCAAAGGTTCCTTTATTCTTTCCTTTTTTCTTGTTTTTTTCTAAACTGCAGTCAGACTTCACATTTGTTGTGCAATAACTCTGCAGAATCCCAAGAAAGGCATCCACACTCTAGTAACAATCCTTTTTGTGTCCACACGACAATAAACAATCCTTTTTGAGGTTCCCATGATCTACAGAAACAGTATACACCTTCTTTCATCCGAGGATATCCGACCCAAAAAGTCCAGTAATGCTGGTCATGGTGGCTTTGAGGAATCTATCTCCCGGTTGCAGATGTTAGCCTTTGAAGCCCAAGCCATTGGTCGTGCAGGGATGCCTACTGTAGAGCCTGTGGAGTTGGAACATGCGATCCCAAGTGGCAAATTAATCTGGGAAAAAACTACCAACACCGCAATGTAAAAAGCCCAGCACAAGGTACGCCGATATCCACAGAAAAAGACCGTGCATGTGGCAATGCTCAGTTCCGGGTGGCTATGTACTGATCATGACTCAAGTGTCGAACTACTGACTAATCAATGGTATAATTCATCGTCTGGCTTGAGGTACATCGCCTCTTCGCAGTGGGCTCCGTTGAAGAGGAGCTTTATGCGAGGTGTGGGGTTCACCGAAGAAGGGCCCTGAGAAGAATGTGGTACACCTGGGAACAATTGCGGCACTTTCGGTTGGAAAGGTGTTTGGATCATCACATTCGCAAGTCCCACAAGCCAACCAGAAAAAACCGGGGGTTTTGTGGCTTCACCTATGAGAAATGACTGAACAAAAACTCACCAAAAGAGCCTGGCAGCTGTTCGTGGCACCTGGCAGCTGTTCGTGGCGAATTTGTCGATTTCCCATGTCCCTTCGGCCAGGTAAGCAGCAGATCTTCCGAAGGTGACTCGAATTAGAGGAGGCATCGCTGATATGCAAAGATTTTTCGGGATCCACCACGTTAGATGAAAGGAAGCAAAGGAGCAAAACATGGACAGCGTTGATGATTCCTAAGTGCCATGAAATCTGTTGGTGCGTTGGGTTTGATTTCTGTCTAGATCTCATTCAGAATTAGACCGAAGTGGATACCAATTTTATCAAGGAAACTTCAGTACTCCAGAAAGATGGTAAGATCTCGCTCAGGGCAGCAAACTTTTAAAGTGCCCTGACCCGGACAGGTTACCAAGGCCCTTAGGCTAAGGTCTGCCCCAGAAGCTGATACGAAACAGAAGTGTCATGAGCATTTGATAGCATTCTTTGCTGAAATTTCTGGATCTTTGGCTTCTGGAACAGCCATTTTAAACCCAAAGGAGGGCATGTTGATAGTTCTACCCTGCTGGGCAAGTCAGCGCAAATCATGGCATAGCACAGGATCATTTTCCTAGTTCGCCTGTGTAGCTGTGGAGGTTTCAACCATGACAGCATCAATCTATCTCTGCTGGCAAGCAAGAACGACTGGAGGCAATTAGAGCCACGTAAAAAAACCCTTGTCGGGTTGAAGATATCATAGCTCCATATGGGAATCCCTATTAACTAACTAACAAAACAAACTAACCAGCTAACTAGCTAACTAGCTAGTTATTTAATTAACTAACTAACTAACTAACTGACTAACTAACTAACTAACTAGCTAACTAGCTAACTAGCTAACTAACTAACTAGCTAACTAACTAACTAACTAACTAACTAACTAACTAACTAACTAACTAACTAACTAACTAAGCAACTAACGAACTAACGAACTAACGAACTAACTAGCTAACTAGCTAACTAGCTAGTATGATGGTATGTAATAGAGTTGGTTAATTGGGACCCACGGGACTTGGTGATTTCCAGGAAGTAAATGTAAGGTACCAAGGAAATGTCAGACGAAACCAAGCAGATGCCAGGAATCATTGAAGCTTCAGTGCTGGTAATTTACATTGCGTTCATGACTCGCAACTGATGCAAAGAAGCTGCCGTGCGGAGAAAATATGAGAGAATGACCTTTGCCATGTCTCCAGTATGTTGTAAAACAGATATTGTGCTAGGGCTGGTCCCAAAGACCATCAGACCATGCCGCCTCCGTTTGTATCTTCTGTCCTTGCAATAAAGCCTTTTGAAGACAATTGAGGTATTGCAATAGGCCAACTGTGCTATACAAATTGCTGCTGTTTGCTTACTATTTTCTGGATGTGGGTCTGTCGCAGATAATCAGCACTCATAGAGTAACTGTGCCAGCTTGGATAGCCATGACATGTTGACTCTTTCCCTGAATCTACATGTATTTTAGGTTTCAGCTTTTCAAGACATGTTAGGGACCTTGTATGAGATCACATTGACGTCGCTTCCATGCTGTGATTTAAAAACTGCCAACCTTTGCCTGGCATCTCAGCTCAAAGGTCAGGACAAAGTGCCGACCACTTCAGGAGAACTATGTGAAGAGTTTGTGACCGGAATGACCGGATTGAAATGCATTGCATTTGGGATATGACCCACCTTCAACAATACAAACTTAACACAATAAACAGCATATTTCTATACAACGCTTTCTAACAGGTTGTAACAAAGATGAATGGTGTCTTAATTGGTTTCTCAACCTTTTTCAACAACCTACAATCATTTGGAAATTGCTGAAGTTCCACCACTTTAGATAGCTATTTCAGACATGTTAGACTGATACACCATAGTACCTTCTCTTGTGCGGTTGTTCATTTTGGGTCCTGTATCCTAGAGTGGGCCAATGTGGACTGGACAACGATGTCTTCGCTTCGGCAGTGTTTCGCAGCAACGGCGTTTCGTGGTACAGCAGCCGTTGCTGTTGGTTCTCGACTTGGATGAGACATTGGTGTGGTACCCAGGATGAAAGTTGAAAGAATTGGGCAAGTTTCTATCAAATGGTGTATACTTACAGGGTCACATGGACTGGTCGTTTGGTATTTTGCACTCATGTGCCTCATGTGCATGCTCATTTTCTCAGTCGACTGGGGAGTCAATCTTTGCTGCCAGTTGCATACCCTGGCCAGCTGCAGGTGCGTGTTTGTTGCAAGGGGGTGCACCACAATCGCAACCTGCGAGTAGGTGCACCACACAGGGGTCACAGGGCCGTTGAAGTGTGACTGCATTTGTTCACTAGTTCACTTCACATTTGCTGAAGGGAAATTTTGAAACAATAGCGCCAAAATTAGAGACTTCAACCATTTTCAGGCTTACCATTTACATCAGCAAAACACTGCAGATACGACTTGATGGGCCGTCGGCCGTCGTTTGAACCTTGCACAGCTCGAAGTGAAGAACAACGCAAGAAGTCCAGCACCAACAAAGAGAGAACAGCGCACCGGCTCAGCAGCGCACCTGCTCCAAATCGGAATAACCTAAGTGAGTTGTAACACGTACCTTAGGATAGGATGTTTTGACTTTCCATCAACCCAAATCAACTCCACCCTGGAACCAGTTGACTTTCGAGTACCGATCGATGTTGGGACCTTGCCCAAAGCAACAACGCCGGGGACACCCAGTTGAGCTTCCATGCAGATATGGACAGAAAAGGTAAAGCTTGGCCTTAGGTGTATTGTATTCTACAGATTGGAAGGTATAGACATTGACATACCTATATATTTATCATATATGTTTTTGTAAGGTTTTTTCTTCTAGATTTTGTTTCAGTCAAAAGCCCAAAGTCCATATCTCCCTCAACTCTCATGAGGTATGACTGCGGTGTGGCGGTCCGTCCTGGCTTGGAGACACATGGCCGGAAGATGATGAGGGATGAAACGGGTGTTTCACCACCCTAGGTCCTTTGATGTTAATTACGACTGAGTGTGCTAAGCATCCAAACAAAGAATGTCTTGTGACCAAAGGATCGTGGACAGATACGTTTGATTTAAAGCTGTCAGAATAAAACGTCAAGCTGTCAGAATAAAACGTCAGCTCTGATTGTGAAGATGTCACTGCAGAACGGTTTCCATTTGAGGAAGTTTCTGGAGTGGGTCAAGGACCTGCGGAGAGTGTCTTGAGTGCGTTTAAAGGACTAAGAATACAGTAGTAAAGGCAGCAAAATATCCCAGATTTTCAAGGCATGTGTTGTCCCATTCTTTGAAGTAGGCACCTGCCAGGTGATTCAAAGTGACCTTTTCATCCCCTTAAAAGGGTCACTTAAGCATCCCAAAAAGGTCACTTTGAATCACCAGGTGTAGTCCCTTTTTTTGGCTGAATGATGCCGGTGTTTTTTGCTCATTTTCCAGGAGCGCCGGCGGGAAGGTCTCATCGAAGGTGGGCGGGTTGAACACTTGATCCATGAGATCCATTGACGAGTCTGATTGCTAAATCTTCAGGGGTGTCACGGTGTCAATCGTAAAAGTTTAGATTTGAAGGTTTTTTATAATAGAAATTAGTTCACGTCTTTGGAGGGTATTGAGGCTTCTCAGCCAAACAGGATTTTGTTTGAGCTTGTATATATGCATGTACCTCTAGCACCTCTCGGAACTAGCAGCATTTTTCTCTAGATCGGAACCCGTGAATCGTGAGAGCCATGGAGCAGATCAAAGAACAAACGAAGCGACTGGCAAAGATTTGCCATGTATCTCGGCATTCGCCAGCGAAAAATGCTGTAGCTGAAGTTGACCAGTGATCTCCATGCAACATGGACCAAGGATATGTGTGCACCAGATCAGTGGCTTGCATGCAGCCAAGTGTCAGAGAAGAGTCTACAGAAGTCCAACTTTTCGACTTCTTTTCTTTCTTGTAGAGATTCCGCGCCTACAAATCAGTTTTGCTCTGAATTATGGCATCAAGTGATGTAGTTGTCCAAACTGCATGCAATCTGCAGATGGATCATAAAGCTCAACAACTTCTTGCGGGTTCTTAGACTAATGAACCCTGTACATCATGTGAGCTGGCCTATAGTGGCCCAGGAAACTCTCTTGCACATTGACTTTTTTGATGTGAACTCGAGTCCTCTTGATTTCGAGCTGGGATGGGATGAATTAAGAAAGTGAAACACACCGAACTTGGGAATGAGTGGTGCATCAACCATCAAGCCTGAAAGATGTCCTGCACCAACCTGCCCAGGAGTTGTGTTCAATACTGGCTACTGCCTGAACGAGCTCCTGAATGGCCTCTTGGATGTATGTCTCTTTGTGAAAGATGGTTTGCCTTTCAAAACGATACAGACATTGATTGTTTTTGTTTCCAGTTGAATCTTGAAACGCATCAGGATCCTACAAGTCCTCACTGATCAATTCGTGGGCCGATGCCGAATCTGTCATAACGCCTAGGTACCGCAAGCTGGTCCTCGGAACCGGCAGCGCCGACGTCCACGTGCGCTCAGCGCCGCGAGATTCCTTGCCACTCCTAGGCACGGTGAGTGGTGTAATACAATTGATGGTGCAATTTCTACATTTTTTGAAAGAGAGGCCATGTGGTGGATACCTTTGAAACGTGGAAATTCTCTCATGATTTTTTTTTGTAGCCCTTAAAACGGAAGTCATTTGATGATGACGTCCAGGACATATCGATGTGGCAGTGCCTAAGTTGGAGGCCTGGGTGGTCTTTGTTTGCCTGCTATAGTTGAGGCCCATTGGGGCAATTTCTGCAGTTGGAGTTCCTTGGAGTCTCTACCACTGGAGGTTTCTCCTTTTGGAGGCATAAGTAGCATCTTATTTGGCACTATCTTGTCTCTTTTTTTTTTGGACCCATTGGAGGCCTGCGTTGGTTTTGAGGATTACAGCATTTTTCATTTTTGGGGATGGATATTTGGAGACTCCTTCCCGTGCAGGATGCCAAGCTCTTTTGGATGGAAGGTCTTGGTTGTGGGGAAACTTACAACTCCTCAACGGGACAGCTTCTTGAATGAAGTTTGAAAATGCTTTTCCAATGGTCAAACTGCTGCTTCTTTTTAGCTGTTTTGCTGCCTGATTCAAGATGTGGCTCTAAAACGCTCCAAAAAATTGTAACAGGACCAAGCGTTTGATCCTTCTAGGCTTTTGATTCACCTCTATTTTTGGATCTTAATCAACAATGGTTTCAATCAAGCTCTGTTTGCACTCTACTGATGGAATATCACCCAAGAAGTTGGTCAGGATGCATGATCTCTCCGATGATATGACAGACTGTTATCATCGAGCCAAAGATATTTTGCTACTCTCAGATCGCAGGCTGTAAAAGCATCAGACTTTTGAAATGTAATTTAGGAGGTAACATCAGATATCCATCTACTGGAAACTTACATTTTGTTTCAAAACCATCAACATTCCTAGAAAACACTTGAGGATTTTGAGGTTTAGAAAAAAACAACATGATTTGTCGGTTCCTGAGGCTCTGGGCTCACTTGGGCCCCTCGCAGATCCGCTTTCATGAAGGGAATCCCACCGCATGGCCTGGAGAGATCCGTGTTTGGGTCGAAGACATTCGCGCAGTCGCTGTGTGGAGTCCTAGGGGGTTTCGGTTCACTTTTGTTGATGCACCAGCCGTCATCTCATCATCTTCCATCCATCCAGATCATCCTGTGAGATTTGAAGGCTGGAAATTGTGGCCTTTCTTTTGTTGAGGACATGTTGAATATGTTGGGCCGCACCCTGGACACAAAGATCGTCGAGGAGATGCGAGAAGCGAGAACTGGAGGAGAGTATGCTGCGCTCCTTGGAGAAAATGCCATGGGGAATAATGAAAGATATGAACCCATCATGTTTTTTTTTTGGAGGATGACTAAGCGACCATTTTGGTTTGGGAAGTAGCGTGGAGGTCGGTATAGGGAGTTGCAACACACAAAATTCTGGTTGTGGATTTATTCTAACTCCAACCCTTCACCAGCCTTGATTTCAGGCTCTTGCATGATCCTGGTAGAAAGAACAGAGTGGAAGCAAGCGAGGCAACTGGGGACATTACCATCAATCAAAAAGATGGATGATTTGGTGGTTTGGATATGATCACGACTACTTTGTTGTGTGAAAATTGATATTTCAAGTTCGGTAGCTTTTGCTGATGGGCCTTCTACTACACCGGTGTGAAGGTCACACATGTCTGTGCTTTTTCTAGATCAAAAAAAGCCTAACGTCAAAGCTATCTTCCAGATGTCAAAGACTCGCAGGCTCCCAGCGGTTGGGCCGGGCCCCTTCGAAAAGTGACCAGCCAAAAGCAACTTGATTTTTAAATTATTGCTGAATCGACCTGCAACTTTGAATCCCAGTTTTTTGAAACAAACTGGTATTTCTTGATGGTTAATACCGAGACCTGTCTACCCTGAGGTCTGCGGTTGCCTCCAAGAATGCCCTGGCACTATCAGATGCAATGATTTACCTCCCGAAGCGGACATTGATCCAAGGTGCTGCGCGGTTTTATGAGCATTACATTGGCACTGCCATCACCAAGAAATACGCAGTCTATGAGGCCATCTTGGAAGATGAGGGTTGGGGTTGGGGGGTTACTTCAAAACTGCATTTTGGAGAAAATTTGTTGTAAAGTCTTGAGAAATGGATTCACGAGACATTTCCGTGACATAGTGTTTTCTTTTTTTTAGGACACAACGCCGCCTGTGTATAAGAAAATGGAAAACCCATCAACGTCTCAATCGAATCTTGACAGGCACAAGCCTTGATGGACATTTGTATGATACACTTTGCCCCTGGTGCCAAGTTGCATCAAACATTGACCTACAAGGCTGATGTGAAATACACGTGACTTGGTAAAGATCTAATGAAAGGAGATGTAGATGTGGAGAAGATGAAGCTGAATTTGCGTGAGAGTGTATGTGTACTACCACTTGCTGTATATGGGACGTGAAGATTTGCAACATGTGACAACAATGTTGTAAGCATGACAATCATATTTGTCTAGATATGATGATATGATACAGCATATGATATAGCAAAGACATGCAATGACATGCATAGATGATAGAGAAACCGGAACTGGGACATTTTATGGAAGACATTAAGTTCGCGAAATTCTCATTGTTTGGACTCAGGGTGCCAAGCAATTTGGCTTCTGCCGCTTGGTCGCATGTGACGGGTTGTTGAGTGAGGGAGATATGGCAAAATAATGCAAACAAATCATCAAATTCCCCTTTTGAGGGGGATCAAACAATGCAAATGTATGGTAAATATGCGGGATTTCCCCCGCAACGACCCTTGACCTTTCAATGCCGAGGTGTGCATTTATGCGGTGGACCACGTGCAGTTCCACCTGGTTTTTGTCTTCTGGCAACATTGATTTGGCCTAGAAAAATGGGCCAAACCAGGAAGAAATGACCTCATGATCTGATATTTCAGCAGTTTTTTTTCAGGGGATAACTGACACTGCATGTGGTTTGCACAGGTGAGTTCATGAAATTTTGATTTGACTCAAGCCTTAGGCCAAGTGCAAAGCCAGTGGTTTATTGTCCACGGACTGCTCCCAGAAAACTTGGGAAGAGGCGGGCTGCAGGGACACATAAATTTGTGTCCCACGCAGGGCCATCCCTTGTTTGTAGATGATGCATGGTTTAGATTATATATATATATATATTATGAAATTGAAGAAGGTGTTTCATGCAGGACTCCACTCTTCACCCATTTTCAATATCATCCTCATCCTCATTTTTATCCTCCCCCTCCTCATTTTTATCCTCCTCCTCCTCCTCCTCCTCATCATCATCATCATCCTCCTCCTCATCCTCATCCTCCTCCTCCTCCTCATCATCATCCTCATCATCCTCATCATTTGCTTCAACTTGGATCAACTTGGAGCCTTTTCCAGATCGAGTCCAAGAACGAGTTCACCATTCGAGGCGTGATGCCAGGGAGGGGCCTGCAACCGTGGCCAGGTGGTCCTGGCGGGTTGACCATCTATGTTTGGCAGAGGAAACCCCAAAATTCTCATGGAAGAAATATCATTTTGGGTTTGGTAGAAATATCATGCAAGAAACTGAGGAAACCCCAAAAATGACCTATGTCGATAAAAAGTTGCGGCAAAGTTGGGACTTGTCCAAACCATTGCATGGTTTCTGCGACCAAGGTGTGATGGATCCCCAAGATCATAGCATGGTCATTGCCCTGCCGCACATTATCAGACCCTTTCTACAATGAAATGGGAGTGCGGAAATGGTGAGATGGCGATTTCAAACAACAGAATTTGGAAAGTTGGTGCTTATTGACTTGTGATTCATTAGTATGTATTCTGTTCCAAAGCTGGAAAAGGAGCGGGTGAGAAACAGAAGTTTGTTTTTGTGGAAGACATCATGAACCATCCATCCCCCAAACCATCGATAGGGGTATGGAAGTCGACAAGAGCAGAGATGTTTGCATTAATTTCGATGCGGACCACTAGATGTAGCACATCAGAAACGACGAACATCAAGTCGATGACAGGTTCAGATGATTACACAACGATGATGACGATGAGGGTGATGATGATGATGATGATGATGATGATGATGATGATGATGATGATGACGATGAGGATGAGGTGATGATGATGAGGATGATGATGATGATGATGATGATGATGATGATGATGATGATGATGATGATGACGACGACGACGACGACGAGGATGATGATGATGATGATGATGATGATGATGATGATGATGATGATGATG
>DF239894.1:145304-155815 GCA_000507305.1 Breviolum minutum Mf 1.05b.01
GGTTGAAGTTATCAGCCAATGGCTGTCCATACCCATCTTCCAGCCGTCAGAGTGAGTGGACACTGCCTGACCGCCAGTGGAAGGCTATTATGGACGGAGTAGCACCTAGGACCCAAACAGCACCAAAAAACAAGCATCACCACCACCACCACCAAAAAAACCACCGAAACAGCGCCAAAAACATAACCACCACCACCAAAAACCTAAAATGGAAAAAATTCCCTAAAAAATTGGAAAAAAATTCCCCGAAAGGATTTGGACCCATTTATATTCAAACTGAACAGTCTCATGATGATATGAAGTGCAGCTTTCTTTTGGTTTTTGAAGCGGCCAAGTCTGTAAACATTTGTAAATGAAAACCTTGAGCTCCAATCCAAATGCCGCACCTAACTAGCCAACGTCTATGGACACATGTGAACATTTTTTCAGATACTCGTCGACAACAATCCTGTGTCCTGTGTACTTCACCCAAGTGGATCAGCTTGGGATCCCAGTGTGGTGGTGTTCCGACTGCAGTGATGAAAGTCACCTCAGC
Organism: Breviolum minutum Mf 1.05b.01; assembly: GCA_000507305.1. Taxonomy (NCBI): domain Eukaryota; class Dinophyceae; order Suessiales; family Symbiodiniaceae; genus Breviolum; species Breviolum minutum. The sequence continues at coordinate 145,840 of DF239894.1, forward strand.
AGAGTGACCACTTCATGCTTCTTTGTGTGTTATATTGATGGAACTGGAAAGTGTAGAAGCGAACATGTATTGTACCACGTCTAACAACAACATATAAGCCACACGAACATGCACAGAAGGATTTTTAGGGATACAACATCAACATGTACTTCGCAGATCTCAAGCAATATTTCAAGCTTGCCGTCCTTGAGGTCCTGGTCCGTGATTGGTTGGGTGAAGCCCCAGAGGATCGTGAGCTGCAACGGCTGCAGGAGATCTTGGAGGCAATCACAGAAAAGTACCAAAAAGTAACCCACCTTTTTTTGCTTAAGTGGGTCAGAAGTATTATATCAAATTTTTGATATTTGATTTTGTTCATTGGAGGTGTCTGATTGGGATGAAGAAGTGAAACGATCTGTCAATCATGTCATCCCCTTTGAGCTAAAGGTGCAAAGAAACTCTCCAACCGGCAGATCGAAGATGCTTCCAAGAACTTTACGTGAGAAAATCAGCCCTTTTCGATAAATTGGAACAGATCCTAATTATAGAGGGTTGGAAACCAGAGTTTAGAGTTTTTGGCGAAGTCGATCCTGCACCATGGATGTTGTGTAGCCAGAAGCCAAACCATCCAGATGTACACTAAGCTTTAGTGTCCAGAAGAATGGGTATACATGGCTCAACTGCCAATCTATGAAGCAAGGATAACAATCTCATGTGTTTTTGAGATTTCTGTAATATCTTTGTTCAAGCAGTCTGGGTAACACCTTCTGTGAAAGAAAGCATCCCCTAAAGTCCCCAAGGTTTGGCTACGTGCGTGATCTTATTTTTTTGGACGTGTAAGCAGCCGTGACCACTGACCACCTGGCAATCCACCCCTCCGATATCAATGTCGTTCCATAAACAGGGCTATGGTTCAACATTCTTGGACCCCCATGGACCTGCCAAAAAATTGCGGTCCCTTTGGTACCCTAATTTTGACGCATTTCCGGATGGTCTGCAGGTAACTGGGTGATATCACAATAGGCAAATTCCGCATGACATACTGTATGCAGGATACATATTGCGTTGCCAGTACAAATAGCATGTTCTGCTCTGCGCGTTGAATATAGTGTCCACAACTTTATCCCCACAATCTTCAGAATGCAATGCTATAACCTACTTGTATGGGGTGTGGAATGTAGCTGGATGTAGCTTTTTGATCAAAACAACGGTATTCATTATCACTCCATGAAATCTGGGCAGCAATGTTCTTTCGCAAGCTCCTGACGAAGTTACAGATGGAACATCAAGCAATCGACCACATATAATTACTCACAGTTTTTTGAGCTACTTTGCTATCATCAATGCCCTCGGCCAGCCAAAATGGGAACAAAGCTATTCTTTGAGGGTTACAGCCTGCCCCCAAAAAACTTCAGAGAGTGGTTCCCACCAAGTAGCACAGAGGCTATGAACTGTGAACTACCTTGATGAGTGGCATGTAAGCAGAATCATAGCCATGGGTATCAAAGGTCTCTTCCCTTTTCTTGCAGATGCTGCTCCAAAAGCCCACAACACCTCAGAGTTGCGGCGCTACACTGGGCGGCGCCTGGCAGTGGATGCCTCTGCATGGATGTATCAATTTCTGAGCATCGTACGAACGGGAGCAGCTGCAGAGAATCTGCAAAACAACCAGGGAAGTGCCACGTCGCATCTCCAAGGTTTTGTCTTACGAAGCTTGAAACTCTTGGAAGCTGGCGTACATCCAGTGTTTGTTTTTGATGGGAAGCCACCAGCGATGAAGTTGGCGGTGAATCGTGCGCGCAGGGAAGTCAGACAGCAGGCGGCTGAGGAACATGCTGCTGCTGTGTCAGCGGGTGCCCAGGCTGAACAAGTGTACAAAGCTGCAAGCAAGAGCACCCTGGTGACGAGAGAGCATGGTGAACATGCCAAGGAACTGTTGCGGGCAATGGGCATCCCAGTGATAGAAGCGAATGGTGAGGCAGAGGCTGCCTGTGCACAGCTCTGTCTCGAAGGCGAAGTATATGCTGCTGTGACGGAAGACATGGACGTGCTGACATTCGGTTCACCGCGGCAGATCAAGAACCTCTTTGATGTTGAGGGATCCAGGGCCAAGCAACCCAAACCAGCACAGGAGATTGATCTTGAAAAGGTTTTGGCGTCTTTATCTTATACTCAAGACCAGTTCATTGAATTCTGTATCCTGTGCGGCTGCGACTATTTGCCACATCTGGCTCGAATTGGTCCAAAGACCGCTGTGCAACTCTTGCAAAAGGAGGGTTCGTTGGCTGGAGTGGTGTCACTGATCCGTGAGGGCAAAGGACCCAAAGGTTCCAGTATCCCAGAGGACTGGGATTGGAAGTCGGCCAAACAGATCTTTCAGCGTGGTGCTAAAGATCTTCCAAGTGACACCATGAAAGAAGCGTTAAGAAATCCTGAATCAAACTTGGAACGGATGCGCTCTTTGTTGGTGGAGAAGCATCAGTTCAGCCCATCTCGTGTTGATACCATGGTGGAGCGTTTGCGCAAAGTGCGCGCCCCTGGAGGTGCTGCTTCTAGCCGTCGCATCGAGAGCTTCTTCCAGTCGCCCAAACGACGTCGCACCGAGGTGGCTACATCTCGTGATGTGGTGCTAGTGGAGGATGAGGTTGAAATCGAGTCTGGTCCAATTGAGATGAAATCCACGGAGGTTTCAAAAGAATCTGAGTGGACATGTGAAAAATGCACTTTTGCGAATCATTCAGAGTTGTTAAGTTGCGAGATGTGCCAGCTTCCACGAGTGTCCCAGGCAGGGCCAAAGGTTTCCAAGTGGCCCTTGAAAGCTGTTTCAAAGATCATTGATCTAGAGGACTAGCTGCAAGAGAAAAAGAGCGGGGGCAGTGGGGGATATCAAAATCTGTGCCTCAGAACTGGAAAGAAACTTATTCTGCAAAACTTTCTTTGGGAGGTTTTGTTGCAGGACAAGGAGGTGCAACGGGACAGTGAATGGTGGAGTGGCCTTCAGACCAGAAGATTGTTTTCAACCTTTGGAATACATCCCACTCTCTGTACGAATCCCAGCTATATTGGCATCCCTTTGTTAGGGCCGTGAGTTTCTGCAGTCCCAGCCAGGGAAATTATGTTGGTCGTTTGGTACGGAGCCTTGGTTCGTGTTTCTATCCCCGATTCATTTGTTGCTTCACTTTATTCTTTGGGGTCAAAGAAATAAAGACTGTACTCACTGCTAGCCACTATTTGATGGATCTGATTTTTAAGTGGATGCAATAATATAGGAAAGAGATACTCTTGATTCAGAAAAGCAATAACAAACAAAGCAATGGTGGATTCCAAGTGGATTGGCACCACGTAACCCACATGACCGTGCTGCCCGCCTCTCGTTTTAGGCCCAGATCACCAGAGGTTTTCGGAGCTGGAGCGCACGTTTGAAGGTGTCCATTAGCTGGGATTGTTGCAGAGATCTTCTGTAGGATTCTGAGGATAATTTTCATCTACAATAACTTTTTCACTGGTGAAAAAAAGACAAGATGATCCTAGAGTACTGTTTGTCAACTCGATGTCGAACCCACGAGTCACAACTCTTATGTAGAAGAGTCTTTGAAAAATACATATTATATTATGATATGTATATATATATATATATATATATCGTGGTTTTGGAAGCAACTCAACTCTGGATCTTGTGGGTCAAGTCTGCTATAACCTTTCAACTTCAACCAACGCAAACCCCTACGCATCCGATCCCTTCAAGGCGCTGGGAGAGCTTTTGGCGAAGCCACCGGGCGACGCCAAACATCTCAGGGGTTCCTTAACCGTTTGGCAGCGAAAAAAAATCATGTCATTGGCAGATGGTGAAGTGTCATCAGCCCGTTTTGAGGCAGATGGGCTGCGGAGCATTTTTCGTGAAGTCTCCGGGGAGTTTGGAACCTTTCTGTCAATGCTTTCATTGAATGAATGCCGGAAAAAAGATGTTTCAGTGATTTTGCATTTTTTTTCGCCTGTGAAAAGATGGTCATCAAATTTTCAAAACTATTTGTAGAGATCACTTGTTGCATAGTTGATAAGTATTCAAGTTAAGTTGCACATGCATGTCACAATGTCACGGATTTTGACTTGACTTCGACCCTTTCTGCCTAGGTGCAATGACATGAAGCGCGAACTCTTAGGCGCTGCACCCTGAGAAGGCCATGGATCTTCAGTCTTTTTGTGTTTCTCGAGGCTGAATGCCTGCAAATCTATAGATAATCTGATAATCCATCACCACCTTGAGTGATGGAATTTGGTAGCTCTGCTATGTAGGTTGGTATCCCTGTAACCTTGCCAAGCAAAAGCATAAAGGGTTGATATTGTACCAGTCATACAAGTTGCACGTGAAGCTGAGATATACTTCCACAAACCTCTTTGGAAAGTGCCTCATAGCATGACCTTTGATCGAGCTAAGAACCCTGACCCTTCCGGATGCCAGGCACCAGCGCGAATCGTAGACTGCGACCAGATTGAGGAAGCTGGGAAAATGGGGGCACCTGTGGTTCTTGCTGCAAGCATTTCACTGTACGCACATTTTTTGCTGTTTTGACCCTGCTTAAGTTTCGGCCATGTGACCATTTGAAGGGCCAAGGCTCAAACTTTTTGTTCCGACCTCTTTCTTCTTTGTGGTCATGGCGCGTTTGCTCGCCGCAGTGGCTGCCGCCTGCCTGGTGGCGGCGGCCTGCCGCGCCTTTGTTGGCCCTGTGGGATCTCAGGCTCTGGGACGACAGGTGGAGTTGGGTCGCGCTGCGACACCCGTGGATGCAACCCCGGAGGCCGGGAAGCCCTTCTCCCAGGAGTCGGCCCAATCCGCTGAGGCTTCCACTCCACTGCAGAAGCCTTTCTGAAATGGACAGCTGCCGGCTTGTTGGCTGGTTTGGTGATGGCTGTATCTTCAAGTGCACCTGTCAGTGCCAAGCCATTGGACATGTTTGGTGGAGTGGACATTGACTTGGAGAACACCCCAGAACACTGGACCATCAAGGCCTCCCCAGTCTTGGAGCCTTGCAAAAACAACAAGTACTACCACAAGAAGTTCAAGGATGAAATGTACAAGACCACCAAGCAGCAGGCCAGGTACGCCAAGGGTTCGGCAGTGTATGCTCGCTTCAACAAGAAGGTTGCCATGATCAAGGCTCGCGAGGAGGCCTACGGAGACAGGCTGTGTGGCCTGAAGGATGGCAATCCTCGTGTGGTGGCTACCGGTGAGTGGAACGTGCGCGCCAGTGTGATGTGGCCCGCCACTATCTTCCTGTACATTGCAGGCTGGATTGGTTGGGCTGGCCGCTCCTACCTGATCCGCACCAATGATGAGACCAAGGAGTTGAACATTGACGTTCCACTGGCATTGACCTGCATGGCCAGTGGCTTTTCTTGGCCAGTGGCTGCATGGCAGGAGATTGTCAATGGAGAGATGGCAGTGCCTGATGATCAGATCCACCCTGGTGGCCCCTTCACGCAAAGCTAAGTGATGGGCACTCGCCATGATGCCTAGCGCCCCAAGCTTTATCAAAGCTGTGACTGACCGTCCATGCGGACGTTCAGCGCCCAGCAAAAAAGTGGAGTTGTGTTTATTTTGGGTGGTCGGGCCTAAACGACATATCAGATCATTGAATTAAAAACACCTGAAAAGCGGTGCAAACCCCAAGTCTCAAGGTTCGTTTAAGCCTCTTCGCGTGCAGTTTCATGAAATAGGGACTTGCAAGTCCTTCTGTGCAGACTTTCGATTCTCAACCTGGCTCCAGCGCTTATTTTTAATGTGTAGTGGAGCTTGAAGCAGCACGACTGGCAGCGGCTGACACATGTTGCTTCCACACCAAAACACGAATGCACAGAGCCGTTTTGCAATTGTTTTTGTTTCGGGCAGAACCACTTTGCCGAGAGCCATGCGCAAAGAGCTGATGGTCTGAAGCAATGTTTGGGCTTCTCAGAAAAGCGCCAGTGCTTTTTTTGCTCCTGAAATTGTTGCGAGCTGAGGCCGAAAGCAAAGGATGAGCGTTACTGGGCCAACAAAAAGGGAAGCTAGTCGCAGTTGAACTGACATTTTTGATGGCTGAAAGGAAAATTGTGTTTAGTAAGGATCCATGATAGTTTTTTTTCGTGTAAGAAAACGTTGGCACGAGTTTTCTGTAGGACACTTTTGTTTTGGTGGTGGATGGCTTGACTTGTGCCATTTTGGCTCAAGCATCCACCACCTAAGGTTGTTTCAATTCGAAAATGTCTCATGTGGCCACCTCCTCACGTCGCGTCCATAGATGGGGTCTTGCAGCATTTTGGTGTTGCTGGACCGCTTTGGGCTTCGTTCTGTCAAGCAGTGGGAGACCCAGGGCAAGATGTGCGATTGGTGGCCAACATGCCAGCTACGGTTGTGGGAGATGCCTTGCAATCGATTCGGAGTTCTACAGGCAGGCGGATCACCGCAATCGAGGCGATCCAACTGGGGCTGGTGTTCAGAGCCTGCCACAGGCTGAACCACTTGGCTATGGGTTTGTCAGCGGAGGTGTGGAGAGATCCAGACCCTTGGGCAGAACCATTGGCATCGACAACTACCAGTGGTGGAACTACGACCTTGACGAGCTCTTCTACACCGGAAAGGAAGATGAAATTTGCAAGCGTCCTAGAACAGGGGGACGAGAGCGAATTCGTCATAGAATCGGAGGCCAACAAAGCTCTCTACTACGCGAAGTATGTGGAAAAGGTTGGAGGATTACCGGCGGACTCCGAAGATCCCTCCATCGAACAAATCAGTGCGGTGGTGAAAAAGGTACAGGTGCTGAGGCAGCCACCTTACTGCGACTTCAGTGTGTTCGTGCCGTTTGCCAAAAGGCACCTTCGAGCACAGAAGTATCAGTCATTCCTTTTGCAGGAGGACGGAAGTTTTCTGTCAAAGATGGTGCCGGGACCGGAGAATTTTGGACATTGGCAAGCCAGCTTCCGCGTGATGAGGACTACTTTCATCATGACGGGGGTCATCAGCTTAAGCAACCTGATGCAATGGGAAGCTCACATAGAGAAACTGAACCGCCAGTTCCCAAATTGTTGGGGGTTGGTGGCAGCAGCAGACGACCGTGGGCGTGGCGAGTTCATGAACAAGACACTTGCCCGGATGAGAATGGAAATCGATCTTGGAGGACAACCGCCTCCAGGATGGAATCAAGACAGGCCATGGGACATGGTTTGGGCAAGGGTCTTGAAGGACAAAGATTTCTGGAACGAGCAGGTCTACCTCCCAGCAGTCACCTGGACAGCCAGAGGATGTCATGGAAGACCTCTCACACCGATGGAAGAGGAAGCCAACATCTCACTACGTGGTGGACGTCATGCACTACAAGGAGAACAGGAGGACGCGTGAACTTGGCAGACAACCCGAAGAAGAAAACGAACAAAGTGAGACGGGAGGCAAGGAAGAAAAGAATGAGAGCAGACAGAGAAGAGTTGGAAGCCTGGAGGAACAACAAGAAACCAAACGGAAAGGGTGGCGATGGAAAAGGCTCCAAAGGAAAGGGTGGCAATCAAGAGGAGGAGTGCTACGCCTGGAACAACGGGAATGGCTTGTGCGGAGGGCTAGCACCCGGCGAAAGTTGCAAGGGAAAAATTCCACGACTACATCGCTGCACTATATGCAAATCCCCTGGCCACCCGTCGAAGGAGTGCCCGCAGAAGCAGAGCAGGACGTGAACATCTTCAAGTTCATCTTCTACATGGGGCGAAGGCGTGGAGAAGAAAAGCAGGAAACAGAGAAAAGAAAGGAGGACAAAGAGAAGGAAGCTCCGGACAGGTCTGGTGTGAAGAAGAACTTGGATGATCGGAGAGGCACAAAGAGAAAACTTCATGCGGGAGAAGACCCACCAGATGATGAAGATCCGAAGCCGGGCAAGATTCACTATGGAGGGAACTTCGTCACCTTTGAAGAGTTTTTGGAAGAAAGGACCTTCCTCTTCATCCACCATTTCTCCGGGAGGGTGGACAACTTGTCGAAAGCCGTGAAGGAGGAAAGTGAAAAGCTGGGACTCACAGTCCACGCCGAATCCATTGACATCGAACTTGGTGATGATCTCACTGCCTCAGAGCCGTACCTCAATCATCTGGACTATGCCCGTCAGGGCCGAGTGGATGGTTTTCACGCAGGCTTCCCCTGCAATACCTTTTCGAAGCTGCGTTGGAGACCTGCCCCCAACATGCCGGGTCCACTCAGGTCGAAATCACACCCTTATGGTTTTGAGGATCTGACGCCGGCCAAGAAACAAGAGTGCGACATCGGGACGTTGCTGATGGCGAGATCAGCGAACATGGTCCGAGCCATCACGGAGGCAGATGCAGAAGTCAAGGTCCCCAGCTTTGCTACTCTAGAAAACCCTCCTCCAAGTAAACATGCTGAACATGTGTCGGCGTGGCACATGCCGGAAATGGTGCAACTCTTGGAGGACATCGAAGAGTGGCAGTCTGCTTTCTTCCATACTTGCGGGTATGAAGAAAACATAGAGCTAGGGTCCCGCCATTTCAAACCACAACTAATCGGAGGAACACTTCAAGGCCTACAAACTTTGAGGAGAAATTGTCCATGTGGAGACAGGCCACATGAACCAATCTTTGGGAAGGAGAAGTCGAAGAAGTCGGCGGAGTACCCCAAGAGCTTTTGTCAGGAGTACGGTCGACTAGCCGCAAAGCACTTCATGCGAATTGCCAGGTCCGAGTTTTGGGAGGCAAGGACCAAGATCGTCAAAGGCAGCATTGACAAACTGCAAGACAAAAGAAGGAGATTGGAAGAAGAGACCGAGGCGGCCGAAGAAAGAACGAAAGCCATACAGGAGACCGAAGAGTACAAGAGAGGAGCTACGAGATCCAGTTCTTCGAGTATCTCTGGCCTAGTGTGGAAGGAAGGGATTGGCAGGTTCGGGATGATGCAAGACAACCCGAAGAGAACAGAGATGCCGAAAGCTTTGATATATGTGGGTGGGATGAGAGACCCACATAAAGCAGCGATTGGGCTACCCACAGTGCAAAGCATGGGGCAGAAGATATGGAGGACTTGGGAAACTTTTGTAGCCAGAAGACCCAGTGCCTTGGAGATTGCGGAGAACTACGGCACGACGCAATGCAAAGCAGATGAAGAGCTGGTGAGAGAATGGAACTCCGAACTCAGGAGGATCTTGGAACTCACTGAGGCCACCAGCGTCACACTCAAAGGGAAGGACGAGTACAAGACACCAATCGACACGGAACTGCTGGAGAAGTGGGTCAAGGTTTCAGGAGATCCAGAAACAGCAGTACCAAGATGGTTGGTCGAAGGAGCACCATTGGGGATTGAACTTCCCATTGAGACGTGCGAGATCTTCCCCAGCATGGATGAGCAGGAGAAGACCTATGTCAGCACTTGGGACTCGGATGCTGCGCTGGAGAAGGACGTGAAGAACTACGTCAGCTTCGAAGATGCCATCAGCGATGCCAAGGTGGAGATTGAGCGGTACCACAAGCTGAACTACATGAAGAAGTTGGACAGGGAGGAGAACAAGGAGTTGCTGAAAGGCGGCACGGTGAGTCGCCTCGGTTTGATCGTGAAGGTCAAGGAGTCAGGCGAAGTGAAGAGACGGGTCATCATCGACTTGCGTCGGAGCGGGGGCAATGGCAAAAGTACATTGCCAGAAAAACTGACCTTGCCCAGGCCAGTTGACGCAACACGTATGATGAGATCCATCAGGGAGAAGGAGAACATCACGGAGAAGAAGGATCCGACTTGGGCGACTGAGTTAGTCGTCATAGACATCAGTGATGCTTTCACTGTGCTGCCGATTGCAGAAGAAGAAAGGAAACATTGCCTCACCCCAGGCATCGAGGACAATGTCATCTACCAGTTCCAAGCGCTGTTGTTTGGTTTCAAAGTCGCACCTCTGCTATACTCCCGCTTTGCCGCCTTGGTAGCGAGGATGTTGGCAGGGATAGTGACTTTGGAAAAGGGAGGACACCAGGTCTATTTAGA
>DF239895.1:7567-17585 GCA_000507305.1 Breviolum minutum Mf 1.05b.01
TGTTTTTCTGGAGCTATTTTCTGCGGTGAAGATTTCAGTACTTTTCATTTATCATTTCATTCCTGTTTTTCCGGATCATTTTCTGCTGTGAAGATTTCAGATTTTTCATTTATCATTTCATTCCTGTTTTTCCGGATCATTTTCTGCTGTGAAGATTTCAGATTTTTCATTTATCATTTCATTCCTGTTTTTCAGGATCATTTTCTGCTGTGAAGATTTCAGATTTTTCATTTATCATTTCATTCCTGTTTTTCTGGAGCATTTTCTGCAGTGAAGATTTGTGATTTTCATTTCTCATTTCATTCATGTTCAGTCTAAACAAATGATGTGCGTTGTATTTACACGAAAAGAATTCCTTGGAAATAAAAGTCACGAGAGCATGTCCACTGAGTCTATTTTTGCCTGCAGCATGCAAGAGCTCGAAATGAAAATATGCAGCATACAATATTGCGCAAAAATCTTTCAATATACAAAATGTCACAAACCAAAAAACATCAACTCTGAAACCATCAACTCTGAAAACATCAACTTTGAAACCATCAACTCTGAAAACATCAGATCTCATAACATCAACTCTGAAAACATCAACTCTGAAAACATCAAATCTGATAACATCAACTCTTGGTTTAGGTTTCTAATTGGTGGCCATGGCGAGCTCTAAGGGAACTGGTGGCGAACCCTTTGCATCCTACGTGGTTTGGATTGGCGCCTCGGATTTTCTTCATTAATTTCTGATTTTTGGTTTTTTTCCAGATCAAAATGAAAAGTGTGTTTTTCCTATTTTAAACTTCCTTTCAAGGCGGCCAGAACACGAGCTGTCCAACTCTGGCCGGTGTCAAACAGCTCCTTCAAGACATACCTGCTCCGTGCCATGTGTTCGACAAAAAGTACGAGCAAGGTGGCATAGCGTTCGTCAAGGTCGATACCCAAGAGAAGGCATGGGCGCCTGGTCTGTGGTTAGTATTTTTGAAAGAGTGTTGTCTTTTCAAACGTTTTTTAGTTTGTTTTTTCCATTATCTATTTCACAACTTTCCAAGGACGTGTATGACACGTTATTCGACAGTGGATGCAATCTCGGATCTCACGTCCCATGGAAAGAAGTTCCTGGTGCTGGTGGCAAACTTCCGATACTGCGTCCGACGAGTTATCACAAGAATCAGGAGGCAGCCAACAGAGTGGCAAAGGCGAAATCCAAAGGCCACAAAAAGAGCGCATCGGAAGAGATACTTGGCTTAATTGGTTTTTTCCTACTGTTCATGTTTTTTCCATTTTTTCTTTTTAATTTTTTAAACTTGTTTTTTTCCAGCTACCAACAGCATGTTTTGCCTAAAGTTTTTTGGATTTTTTGATTTACTTCATTGATTTGTTTTTTCTTTAGGACCCGAACACCATCTCCTCCTCGTCGTGGCCGTTCGCCGCTACCGCCTCCTGCCTCGCCACCGCCACCATCGGAACATCCAAAATCCGAGGTGGTTGTTTCGCGATACAAAGATCGTTTCTTTTCTGAAATATTTTCTTTGCATTTCTTTTTCAATTCCTTTCATGTGATTTCAATTGTCCTGCACGCAATATTTTGAATTAATCGCGCTTAATTGACCTTTCAAGGACGTGAGCATCGTGAGCGAGGAGTTAGCATGGTTTCCAGTGCTGGAGCCAGTGCTCCATCGGCTCCATCTCGACCCACTGCAGCAGCAACCAAACAACGCTCCAGGACTCCGAGATCTCGTAGACGCAGATCCGCCAGAGAGGCGATTCGAGATCTTTTTTTTTTCACGTGTTGTCCATATGTTTTTTTCATTGTTTTTCATTGTTTCCTTCATTTATCTTTTTTGCGACATCAACATCCAGGTTCCTGAGATGGACGAGGAGGCAAGGCTTGCAAGCGAGCTGAAGAAATTGGAGAAGGAGCAGGAACGCAAGAAGAAAGAATTGGAGCTGGTGGAAAAGCGTAAGAAGGATCAACATGCCAAAGCAGCATCTCGACATATCTCGATATATTTTGTTATTGTTTTTTTCCTGCAGTTTATTTTGTTTTCAAACTGTCTTTTTTTTCCTTTCCTTCTGTCTGTAAATGCATGAGATTTCTGAAGTCTTAGCCTAAGGAGTTCGAAGAGAATCTGAAGAAGCTCAAAGACAAGTCTTTGGAAATGGATACCTTGATCGAATTCCTGACCGACAATTTGGAAAAATTGATCGAGAAGAAGAAAGAGTGTGACGATCTCTTGAAGACCTTGGAACCACCCAGGCCAGTTTTTTATTTTTTTTTTTTTGCTTTTTTTCCAACATTTTTCAAAAAACTAGATTTTGACAGTCCAAGTTTCATCAAAGTTTTGATGAAACTTTGATTGTATCAATCAAAGTTTCAGCAAAACTTTGATGAAACTTTGATTGTGGAAATTTATGTCTCCGGTTTTTTCGTGTTTTTTTCCAAAAAAAATCCATGCTAAACAAAAAAAAGCTTCCCTGGAGGACCTGAGCCTTTCAGAGTTGGTGCTTTGGCCATGCAACGTGGTGCTTTGGCCATACAACGTGGCGCTTTGGCCATGCAACGNCAATCAAAGTTTCATCAAAACTTTGATGAAACTTTGATTGTGGAAATTTATGTCTCCGGTTTTTTCGTTTTTTTTCCAAAAAAAATCCATGCTAAACAAAAAAAAAGCTTCCCTGGAGGACCTGAGCCTTTCAGAGTTGGTGCTTTGGCCATGCAACGTGGTGCTTTGGCCATACAACGTGGCGCTTTGGCCATGCAACGTGGGCTTTGGATTTTTTCACGCGAACGGTGATAATTGAAAAAAATGAAAAAAACATGTGGCATATACACCCCAAATCTCTTGTTGTTGATCCAAGTGGAGAATCCAAGCCCGTACTATATAGGCATTGCGGTGGCATTTTCTGTCTTTGAAAGTGTTCACAAATCAAATCAGTTGGAAAATGATACAAAAGCTAGTGTGATGTCCAATTGAGAAACTTTGATTGACAGTCAAGAAAAAAAACATGCTTCACCGCATCTTCCTGATGACTTTTAGCGTTGATGATTTTCAACGTTGAGATTTTTCTTTTGGTAAACTAAATGTTCCAAAGTGTCATAGTCTAAACCTATTTTGGGTCCCTCAAGAAACCAAAAAAAATCGAAATGATGTTATGTTGACTTCTCAACGTGTGCGATAAGTGCTGGATCTGACAACATGAGAACCAGCCGCTGCAACGCTCGGACCAAATCAGTGATGCCAAAAAATGTATGAGCTGCTTTCCTGGTCTTGCATAAATGATTGTTTGGACGTTTTTTTTTCCACTTTTTTTCCTGCGTTCAATCAGGTTGAAGTAAGAGGATGTTACCACACGACACTATATTATGCACATGTAGAAAAATCAAATGTTTTTGAGCATTTTTTGAGCACTCAAACTTCCAACTTGAAACAAAGATGGCTTTGCGTGTCTACATCGAGCAATGGTTGGATGATTTCGGCCATCTTTATGAAAGAACATGGTACTTTACGCGATGGCGTCGAGTTTGGAAAGCTGAAGAAAATCAAAGATATATGCAAGCTATGGTTGTTTGGAGGAAACTGCAAGCTTCCAAAGCACGTTTCAAGAAGGAGTTTTTTACTTTGAAATACTCAGTGTACAGCAAGGTGTATAAGCCGTGGAACAGCAAACACAAGGTTTCCAGGCGCAATATTATCTTCCACAAGTGATTTGCTTGTGGCTTTCCAGCTTTTGTCAAAAGCTTTGCTCACTTAAAGTGGCCTAACCTCAAACTCCACCACTTCCAACTGTCATTTGGAATTGTTATTTGGATCAGAGAATCTGATGTATAGCCCATTTCGAATATGATTTGCAAGCAGCATCGTGCCGGAAAAAAAACAAAAGTTCTATATTTCCTGCTTTCAATGAAAGTTATGAACAAATTTTCCAAAATTGAGTATGGGGAAACAGTTTGAAAAACACTTGCAGAAACTGTGGGGAATACTTTGAAAGACAGTTGCTTGTGTTTGCNAAGAAACCAAAAAAAATCGAAATGATGTTATGTTGACTTCTCAACGTGTGCGATAAGTGCTGGATCTGACAACATGAGAACCAGCCGCTGCAACGCTCGGACCAAATCAGTGATGCCAAAAAATGCATGAGCTGCTTTCCTGGTCTTGCATAAATGATTGTTTGGACGTTTTTTTTCCACTTTTTTTTCCTGCGTTCAATCAAGTATGAACAAATTTTCCAAAATTCCTGCTTTCAATAAAAGTTATGAACAAATTTTCCAAAATTGAGTATGGGGAAACAGTTTGAAAAACACTTGCAGAAACTGTGGGGAATACTTTGAAAGACAGTTGCTTGTGTTTGCAGCAGTTGTGAACTAACATGTATTCAAATAAGACCTGTGGGAAAGAGTTGGAAAAACATATCAAATCCAATTGTATGTCCACAAGCACATGTTGGTCATATAATTTTCTCACTGTGTGTTTCCAATGTTTCCTTTCCAGATTTCCTTTTTTTCTGCATTTTCAATTGCCAAAGGAGTTATAAGTATGTGCATGCCGCTGGTTCAAGGTGTGGCCATTTCAAAATGTCAATTGTCAAGACTTGCATGTGAAAAACATACTTAACACAATCATATTTTCCACACTAGCCATTTTCACCACAAAGAAATTTCCAGGTGTAAAACAAGCTAGGAGGTTAAAGTTTCCAATTCACCTCAAGATGTGAAAACGTTGAAAAAAACTTCAGTGTTGCTTTCCATTGCTTTTGCATTTGGAGCCATGTCGTGAAGATTTCTCCTGGATCATTTTCCTGGATCATTTTCCTGGATCATTTTCATTTTCCTGGATCATTTTCCTGGATAATTTTCCTGGATCATTTTCATTTTCCTGGATCTTTTTCCATTTCATTCCATTTTTCCTGGATCATTTTCCTGGAACAGATTTGCTTTGTGATTTGTGATTCTAAACCAAAATACTGGGATTCACTTATTGTTTTTCAACATACAAGTCTTCTGCTTTCAAAACATAATTTTTTGTTCAACATCATAAAGTGCTTGTGATGTCGTATTTGTCTTTTAAAGATTTCAGTTTTTTCATTCTCAATTCATTCTTGTTTTTTCTGGAACATTTTCTGCGCCGTCTTTGAATGATTTGGCTGAAGAGGTTTTGACCTGTGTGAAATGCACAACTGCAAAAAATGATCTAGGAAGGATTGCAGGAGTCTTTGTTTTTGTGTGTTTGGAGCACATCTCTTGATAGCAAAATCCAAATATATACCCAATGAAATGCACGGCCAGAAAAAATCTAATGGGGAAAAAACATACGGAGAAAATGATCTTAGTACTTTTTGACAAAGATTTGTGCCTATAACAGACCAAATCCAGAGAGCTTACCGGAAAAAAAAAATCCACTTGTAGCCATGTCGTCAAAAAGGACAAGTTCGAAGCAAAAAGCTGCAGTTTTTGAGAAGGAGCTTTTCAAAAACCGCAATATGAAGTCTGAGCTGGCAAGCCTTTTGATTGGTCTTTGGTCGTGGGGCCATGTGCCAGCTGTACTGGTCCAGAAAATTGCAAAAGCAGCACTTCAAGATGGTCAAACGTTCTCCTCGGACTTCAGAATCAATGAGTGGGAAATCTTGGCAAACCTTGGAAGTAGTGGCCTGAACACTCAAAACGTTGCCCGAGATTTAATCAAGAAACTCCCTCCAGCTCTATGTTCACAATCAGAAAAGCAGGTGGCAGTGAAGGTTTCAGTTTCGAAGTGCGTGTGCCGACTGGCACAAGTTAGCATCCCTTTCCTGCACCCTTCTTCCTTCTGGCGATCGGCTTATCAATTTGGTCATATTTGGCGTCAATGCATCTGCCAGAAAGAAGAGCTCATTGAGCAGTTTTGGTCTCAGTGCGGACACCATCCTGCTTTGGCGAACCACAAGGTCAAACGAATTCACAATTATAGGCGGAGAGCCATTCCCGTGGTTTTGCACGGGGACGGCGCTGCAGTCACGCAGAATATCGGTTCATCAAGCAAGTCTTGTATGTTTCTCAGTTGGAGGAGCTTGTGTACACAGACTCCACAACATTTCCTTATTACTGCACTGTGGAGCTTCATGAAAGCTCAAGGCCGCATCGGTTGCAGTGTCAAATCGATTTTCAGGATCGTATCTTCTTTCTTTGAAGAATTGCTGGCTGAAGAAGGAAGATTTTCCAATGGATATTTTCCAGTTTTATGTTTCTCCACTGGAGACATAGAGTACTTCAACCAATGGCATTTGCAGCCGAGATGGAACGCAAACCTTCCTTGTCCCTTGTGCTCCGTCCATCAGAATCGACTGGCAGACCTTCCAACTGTGCAGAAATTGGCGCCAGAGCCGTGGCGAGACCAGAGGCCCCATCAAGAATGCCCTCTCTTCAGAAATGTCATGAGCCGAAAGGCTATTTCCCCGGACTATATGCATTCAAAGCATCTGGGTATCGATGGCAGATTCTTGGGTTCGGTTTGCTGGCTCATTATTTTCCAACTGATGGACCAGCAGATGCCTTTGGATCACAGACTGGGCCAATTACTTTTTGACATCAAAGATCCTTGGCATTGATTCATGCAGTTTCTTGGTCCCAGTGCTGAGCGTTTTTGGACTTTGGTGATAGTGGAAGTTTTGCTACCCGCAACCTTCAGAGGAATCTTGGAAGCCTGGATACTCTCACCTCAACAATCTGACTTTGGGTCTCTTGGTTTATTTGATTCCACGATTGACATGGACGTTTTTCTCGGATCTTCGGTTTTTAGATGGGTGTTTTTTTTCCCTCGCAGGAATGATCATCAATCCGAACGAGCGATCAGCAAAGAAAGCTTTTCCAAGATTGAAAACGAAAGCGTCCGAGACGATGTGTGCAGTGAAAGCGCTTGCAGTTGTGTTTCGCAAATACATGAAGGCGAGTTTTTGACTTGTACGTTTGCTGAAGAAAACCTTTCAGTACAAAAGGATCTGATTCAAAAAGCTTTGGCGCATGCACGTGGGCAGGCAAACGAGCAAGCACATCAGTGGATTTCAATTGCTTTGGAAAAAAGTAGCTGCATGGATGACATATTGAAAGAACACGAAGAGCTCCTCGGTTGTTTATAGATCTTCCATTGTTTGGGTCTGAAATATGTTTTCAGTTTTTGCAACTTTAACTGCTGCGGATCCTTTCATATGATTTTTTGAGTCTCAGGTATTTCGCCTTGCCTGAACCTGTTTCTGCAAAGCTTGTCACACTGGCAAGAGAATACAACACCCTGACAGTAGCCTTACAAGCGCATTTTCGGGCCAAAGGCTTGCGCCTTTTTCAAAGTGGCACATACAAGGCTCATTGGCTTTTCCATTCGTGCCTGGAATCAAATTCAATAAGCCCAAGACAAGTTTGGTGCTATTCCGGCGAAGACTTTATGTCTAAGATGAAAGTTCTCATGCACAATTGCCTCAGGGGCCGCGGCGCTCTGTCGTCGCTGCGTTATTTCATGCAGCGATATTTGCATGCTCTGAGCTACGACTTGCGAAGCGAAGGTTGGCGCTTGAAGTAAAACATGTAGAACATTCCTTTGGGTCCAAGTCTGCATGCATGCGTGGCATGTTTTTAGAAAGACAAGTGCTGAAATCTTGATTTTTTTCCGTGATGTATGGCTCAAAGTGGGTTCTTGTATGCATTTTGTATACTTGCCATTTTGTTTGGCACCTTTTTTTGGCAATGGCTTTTGCTGATGTGAAGCCACGGATTAAAGCCTTACAATCCGTCACGGTGCACGCTTTGGAAAAAGCGATTGAAGTTGGATTTCAGACTTTGGGCCACCGAAACATCAAAATGCTTTGTACTTCGCTGGATGATATTACGTGGAAGACTGCAGCGTCAAAACACATTGCAAGTTTCCTGGCACTTTTCCCTTTGCTTTTCCAGCTTTTCCTGGTCTGCAAAAATGGACTGGTTCCTGGTGCCCTTCTGGAAAAGGCTGGGTCTGTTGATTGAAAGAAAAAATGCAAGCATAGAATGACCACAGATGCACGGTTTTTTTTTCCCGCACACATGATTGACATGTTTACTGCCTCTAGGCGTTGAAATCCGCACATGCTCGCGAGAAGTTCATCTTGGATGACATCATGAAGTTGGATTGGTGCGTCAGTTTTTTGTCGTTGAAAATACGACAATTGGCTGGCAAGTTGAGAGCTTTCAAGGAGGATCCCAGCTTGTGGGAAACATGTCACAAGAAGCTTTCCGTTTGTGAAGAAGAAAAATTTGTGTCTTTGCTGAATGTTCTTGAGATTGAGCCGAAGGGTACTTCACCCATCCTCCCTGTGGACAAAAATCTCAAAGATGATAGCGAAAAGACATGGGGGCAAATTGTTTTGTGGAGCCCACCGAATAAACATGGAAACAACCTGCCGAATGCTGCAGTGGCAGTCAACTTTGAGGAGGCTGGGACTTACAAAACAAGGTTTTTCACGATTTGTTTTTTCATTTGTGTTTTTCGGATTTTTTCAGGTGGACTTCACATCGCTTCTTCAAGGCCCCGGTGGCTTTTTGGATTTAGCGGTGGAGCATGCATGTTCTGCAGCAGCAGCTGCATGTGCAGCAGCAGCAGCTGCATCTCGAACACTTCCAGCTCCTGCAAAAAAGAAAAGCTACTCTGTTGCCGGCTCTCCTGAAAAGCCCAAGAAGAAAAAGCAGAAGATTCAATCTCCAGAAGGCCAATGCGTTGAGAAGTGGTGGAAGCCAGACTTTCAAAAAGACCCTTTGCAAGACTTTTGGGACAAGGACGTGGCAAAAGGTTTGAACATGACCCCCAAGTGCTTCGCCAGCCGCATTTACCACAAGATCGACAAAAACAGCCGAACTCGAGCCAAGAAGGCCCATGCGGCGGCCATGCAATTTGCCCTGGGGCAAAGTGAGTGAATGGGTCTGGTGTATAGGTGTTTAATTGGTGGCTTTTGAGATGCACATGCATCTTTAATGGGGTTCTTTACGGGTTTGGTGGCCATCTGTGCCCAGATGGACGCAGCGCGCTGGTATGGTTGGAAAAAAGAAAGCTGGAAGCCATATGTTTGCGCTGTTTTTGACACGTTTTTTCCAGCAGCACCTGCTTAAGACATGCCGTGGGTGGCTACCTGTTTGTCCCTGTGATTTTTTCCTTCAGATTTTGGCCCAAACAAGGTTAGCAACCCGGCAGCCCTTTCTTTGCAATGGTTTTTCAAATCCCTCAACTTCCTAAGAAGGCTGCAGCCACAAAGATCAAGAAGGACGATCCTCAAGACAAACCTTTGGCAGAAAACCCTTTGTGGGTCCAGCGCCAGCTGCTTATTCGTTGGCCAGTTTTCAAACTCAAGCAGAAACTCACCTATTTGAAGCAGAACTCCGAAGCTTGGCATTCTTCATGGTTTCTACTTTTCCGTTCTTGATATTTTTGCTTCCACTTCAGTCGACTGAAAAAAAATAATCTGAACACAGGAAAATTGTCTTGGGACACAAGGAAAAATCACGGCATGCAAATGATTCAGGAATATATCAAATGAAATTTGTTCTCAAACGGCACAGGAAAAATAATGGAACAAATCATGGAAAAACTGATATGGAACTAATCACGGAAAAAATTAAGATTGAACAAATCATGGAAAAAATGATTGCCAATTCATCACGGAAAAAAAATGAGATGGAACAAATCATGGAAAAAATGATATGGAACTCATCACGGAAAAAAATTGAGATGGAACAAATCATGGAAAATATATGGAACTCATCACGGAAAAAAAAGAAAATAGAACAAATCATGGAAAAAATGATATGGAACCAATCACGGAAAAAAGAAAATTGAGATGGAACAAACCATGGAAAAAATGATATGGAACTAATCACGGAAAAAAGAAAATATCATGGAAAAAATGATATGGAACAAATCATGGAAAAAAGAAATTAAGATGGAACAAATCATGGAAAAAATGATATGGAACTAATCACGGAAAAAAAGAAAATAGAACAAATCATGGAACAAATGATATGGATATAATCACGGAAAAAAAA